>CAJNOL010001117.1:0-11904 GCA_905250125.1 Rotaria sordida | reverse complement strand
GGCGAGCTTTCATCTGATATAAAATTCATTATATCTTCTATTTGAAATTATAGCGATACCTAGACAAAATATTATTTCCAATCTACTGTATGATCACTAATGCTTTTCTTTTGATCATTCATGCCTCCGTATGTTATAATTTCACTGTCAATTTAGAACTGCACATATCATATATTTTTCATTTAAATCTGAAGTTCATTGCAGTTTCATTGAATAGCTCAGTGATTGTTAAAGAGTCAACAAGAAAAGTATCCATAGATCTGTTTCAAAAAACATTTTTCATAGCTATTAGCACATTTCATAATTTCAATTAAAACAATCGCTATCCTTTCATGATTTTACGATAAAAGAAAATGAATACTATGTCCAAGTGATATTCACGATGTTCTCAGATTTGTTAAGTATAGTTTAGGATTTCTGAAAGCCTGAGAATCTAACACAAGCCATTTTACTTTGGTCATCGACCTTACTTGCAGTGTCAGACAGAAGGGATCAATTCATAATAATATATGAGAGCATTGCTAATATACTCGAAGAAAATTGAAGTTTTTCGGTGCCAGTAAGTCATAAAATTTCAGACGAATATTTGTGCAGCCACATCAGGGAGGAATCTTCTTTTTGTTTTTGATGTAAGATTATGAAAAAGATTTTATTCCCAGTCATTGATTTATAGTGCTCGTTTTACGAAAATGATTGATGAACACCACAGACATTACATTTTTGACAACGGTTATTGGAATCGGTGCAGATTTCGTATGTTACTAACTAATGATTGATTATTTATCTCTCACATATATGCTTCCTAGACTTGAAACATAATCAAGAAAAAATGATGACTATCATACAAAAACATGAAAGTCAAATTAATTACTATCAGATGCAACACGACTTGTCTGTTACATTGTTTATTTCGATCCTTCAACAGATTTGATTCCGTATCTACGAAACGATGAAAGGTCTAATGATTTTCAGCGCGACTGAGAGTCCATTGAACAAGCCAACAATTGTTGTGACTATTTGTAATGGATTATTGCGCGATGTAAATATATATATATGTGCCTTGTTCGAGTGTACATTGATTGTAGTATGCATTGTATTGACTATTTTTCTAGAGAATAGATATATATGAATGGATTTACTCGATTGAATTTCGACTTATACAAGATCCGAATATGTTTGATTGAAAAAGCATTCGAATGTAGATTGATAAATGGATGAAATGACGAAGCAGCCCACAAAAATATTTTGAAGAGTAAATTTTAAACAGTATGGATTATAGACAGTATTATTTATATAATTATAAAAACCTATATCATCTTGACATTCATCCTCGATTCCGCAAGAACATGTAGTCGATTTTGATAGCATCCAGCCAAAATCAATTGGCATAGTAGTAGTATTTACAGACTGAGTGCTATCCAATAAAATGTCTTCATATTCTGTAGCATACATAGTTTTTGTGTGTGGTCCAATGAGTGATAGAATACGTGTGAATTCGGCTATTGTATTCTTTTTAAATCGTTCGATTATAATTTCTCTACGAGTTTTGAATTCCAATTCGGACAATACTAGATCGATAGCAAATGAATTTTGACTAAACAAATACTCGAAAGTTCAGAATATGAAAATTCGCACTCGTTGTAGAAATAATCCACACGTTGAATATGAATAAGCTCGAGCACAATGGATGAAATGCAAAAGATAATAAAGTAAATAACTTGTATAGAATATCAATATGAATACATGGAAATTGAATCATACTTTGATATATTGTTGTACAAATGTTCAAATGTCATTCAAGATGAGTTTTGAATAGTAAAAGTTTGAGTTTGATAAGACCGCATTGTATATATAACAATAAAGACCATGGAGACAGAAATGTAAGAAAAATATAGACACAAGTAGATATTTTTGCAGTTTTCAATTCAAAATGATCAGTGCATATAGTAGCTGAGTAGTTGTTCGATAGTGCTCGATCAGGCTAATAGTTAAGAGAGTGATAGATAGTTTTATAGTCTATTACAGGCAATAAAAAAAAGTGCCCTAAGAAACCCTAAAAGGGTTTTCGAGATTTCGTTTCTATGGATCTTTTTGTAATACCACAGAAACGGTACTACTAGTCCTTCTCGAACCTACACCTCACTGAATACTCCTTCAAACCTGAAATGACTCTAGAGATAGCAAATGCATTTAATACATCAAAGTTTACCAACATCTTCAAACATACTCATGATACTGATAAGCTTAATATCAAGAAACAAAATAATAATTGTAAAATATCGAACTGGAGATGAGAAGTTGTTCATTCGATAATGAGCCCAAGAAGGAACTAAAGAAATCAGTAAATTTGTATTTGATGATTCTAGGTTGAGAGTATTCTTCTCTAGATTAAAACCTTGAAATAAATCAAAGGTAGTATTAGTTTTGCCATTTGATATTTGGAATTTATTGATGATACGAGAAATATGTCTGATGGCATCAATGTTTGATTGAATTTAGCTGAAGCGTAAGAAATTTTTTTTTCCAAGGTAATATATCTAACTCAAAGTGTCTATCTCTGCACTCCGAAGAAGAGTTGTGATTAAAAACTTTATTATTGTCGTCTTTTCTTCAGCTTCTATATTCTACTGATATGATATGAATGAATGGATGATGATGGACAATTCTGCATGGAAAAGAATGTTTTCAAATAGTTTTCCTCACTTATATGATCAGTGGTTTATGGGAAAAAACAGATAGACAGAATATTCATCGAGAGAGTTAAAAGTTTTGGAGAAATAGAAAACGTATGACTTGAATGCCATGATATTTTGAAGCCACGTGTAAGAAAGAACCGTTGTTGCGAATGAAAAATGTATAGAAAACGAAGTAGAAGAAAAAGGTTTGAATGTCTTTTTTTTTTTGATAGAAAAATAATTGAAGGAGAGGCACATTCTTGTTGAGAATTTAATCTTTCATTTTCATTCGATTTCACAAGCAAAGTAATGAAAAATTGAGAAGACGAAGACAATTCTAGAAAGAAGATTCTTCACTCTTTTCAGAACTGTATGCAAACATATTGCTTAGATCTTATATGAATGACGATAATCTATCAACATCTTCGCTCAAGATGAAGTTATTTATCTGATTTGATAATCTTTTGTCTTGTTACTCTTTAGAAGTAAATTAGTTATAATGATAATCTGAAAGCAGACGTTTTGTTGAAGTTTTTGCTATAACTTATAGTTAAAACTCGTAATTATTATATCTAATCTTTATTGTATTGAAATTTAATGAAACTAAGCAAGAAAATACATAAATTTTACTCTAATAATAATTATTCGTTCGTAAACTGTTCACATCATACATATTTTCCCTCATATATTCAAGAATAAAAAGATAATATAAGACTATTGCGACAGTATAAAATGACTTCAGCTTGGAAAAAATGTCAATTAGAAAATTTATATGAAATCAAACAACTTAAACTAACTATGAGATCAGTTTCTAGTGAACTAAAAATGTCTTAAACTGAACGAAGTCAAAGATCGAAATCGAAAATTCGAAAATCTGAAACGTACGTCGAAGATGTTTTTAGACACCAAATATGGTGCATGTGTAAAACATTGTGAAGATTTTTAGAATTTCCAGAAATTTTCACAATGTTAAAGCGAAGTCGGACACCGATTTCAGTTCTGTAGTGTACTTTTTTCATACTCATGTTCTTCGAAAACCACAAAGGTATCCTTGCATATCCATCCAAATACCAATTCATCTTTCGTTGCAATATTAGTTTCCCATAATACTCTAATGATATCCGAAAATACGATTGGATTTCTGATATCAAGAAAAAGATATTCCAAAATACGTTAAGGATGTCGAAATCGGTATTTTATGAAACCTGAGAGTTTTCGAGCCCTTGCAAAATCAAGAAGGTATGTTCGAAAACCCTCTTGCAAATCTCTAAAGATTTTCGAATGAATTTCTGAGCCAATTCGAGTTTTCTAGGAGACGGTTTTTATAGAGAATACGGACTCGCGTAGAAAACAGATTAATATGTCATTTGATGGTGATATGAGAGTTAACTCTAGACCGTTTATAGCTATCGCACTCGAGTTTTCATTATTGAAAAGAGCAAACATATGACCATTAAACTATATGGAACTCATAAGATTCAAAGATTTTTGAGTATTGTTTTCAATCGAATATATATTTCGTTGTCTATTTACATGAGTTTTTATAGCAATCTGAGCTCAAATTATACCGAATTGTAGCTATAGAAGTCTTTTATTTTCAAGAAACTTTTCGCAATTTCAAAAAAAAATATCTCTTACAAGTATTAGTTTAATAAAACTATAGAAAGATCTTGATATTTTATCAGAAATATAAAGCTTTTGGGGCAATAATTTCGTATAATTTGCGATCGGATTACTATCAAAAACAATCATAAAAATCTTCTTCAAATCTTATGAGTTCTATATAATTCGATGGGTCTATATTTGCTCGTTTCAATGACGAAAACTCGAACTCGATAGCTATAAGCAATCACAAGTTATTTACAAAATGATGGTGGGTATTATTTAAAAAAAATCCCACAATTGAAATATGAATCACTCGCATAAAGAACAGATAGTAGCAAGGTAAGATAGATGTATTTCATTGATTAGTCACATTTGAATGGAAAAATCGAAAAGTGTCATGTACATTCATTAATAAGCCAACCAAATGTCATTATTGTTTACAATTTAACAAAAGGGAAAAAAAAAAGGTGAATTACATCATTGAGAGAGCGTTTATCATATGGGAAACTTAGTATGTATACATTATTGATATGATACATTGTTGTTAATATATCTGGATTATTCCTCAACCATGGTGCTCGACTATATATAAATATTATCATTGCATTGCTGCAGATGTATTTTAAATTAACAGTATTCAATCAAATAAACAGATAACGTTGAGTAAGAAATATATTGTATACATAACTCAATCGACGATAAACAATCATGCACAAACATATCTTTATTGGATTCTTCATCATTTTCTTAGCATTTATGTTCACTAGTGGTATACCATTGAAACAAGTTAATCACGAAAATGATTCGGAGTTGAATACAAAAGTTCGTCATAATGATTCTCTCGTGAATGAATTGTTACAATCAATCGATATGTTTCGTCGAGATAATGGAGATTTTCCTCGACACTTGAACAAACGCGAAGACTTCACCTCACAACAACGTCAATTTCAAAATGAAATGTTATATGCACATAATTTCTATCGTTCTTATTACTGTGCTCAACCTCTTACACTTGATGATGAACTTAATAGGTCGGCTCAAAGATTTGCTCAAAAACTTGCTGACACAAATCAATTTCAGCATAGTGGAACTCCAGGTGTCGGTGAAAATTTATACTGGGCAAGTGGTATACAAATTAATGGTAAGTCATCTTAAAATCATCAATTATATTTATTATATAAGTTTATTCTAACGTTGTAGGATATAACGCACCCATTGCTTGGTATCAGGAAATTAAAGACTACAATTTCAATAATGGAGGCTTCTCAATGTCTACAGGTCATTTTACACAACTTGTGTGGAGAAATACAAAAAGACTTGGTGTAGGTGTTGCTTATACTAATGGAGGCCAGTCTGTCTACATTGTTGCTCAATATATTCCTCCAGGCAATTATCAAGGTCAATATCAAGAAAATGTTCGTCAACAAGGCAATTGCTGAATTGATTATTCCTATAGATGATCAAGCAATTGAAAGAGGACTTGTGTTTTCATCTATTTATATCTATTTCTTTTTTTTTTGGTAATCTTTAACAAATAAATCATTCTAAATTGATATAATGTGTATTTTCTGCAAATCTAATCTAAATTCTTATACTTTTGTTTTTTCGTATCAGTTCAATATTCTGATCTGTTACGGGTATATTACTTAGATCTCATTCGATTATTTCTATTTGCTCGCTTTCTTAAGTATTTTCTTGTCTTCTATTAATACTACATCTACACTTGTTTACTTGGTTATTGTTATTGTTGGATAGTTCATATTAGAGACAACATAGAGAAGGATATGAGGATGTGGGTCTCAATATGAGTGTTTAGTGTTCTCCATGTCCACATCTGTATACGTAGGAACAGTCACACTCACATTGCACACCCACGAAAGCTTTAAAATTTCTGACATTTCTAATATCTCTAAAAACTTTTAATTTGTACTTTTTGTGTGGCGATTGATCTGATGGAAATTGTAGTATTCTATTTTTATCGCTTATAAAAGAAAAATTAATCCTGAACAAGTATTTTTGAGTAAAATTACCTAATTATAAATAGCAATTATGAAAGTCTATTTTTTTAATGGAAAAATATTTCGACATTCTCTTATTGTCATTATGATTTTATTGACACGGAACGTGACTACTTTTGATTATCGCATAAACAGATTTGATAGTCTTAATAAAAATTTTTCGTCTTCTTCTTGAGTCATATTTTACACGGTAGAAATTATTGTTGGTGTAAGTTGTTATTTTTTCTTTTGAATTTTCGTCATATAAAATATTTATTTTTAACATAATTTTCAAGGATGCAACACATTCAGTACAATAAGGAAGCAGTTCTTATATTACAAGGAAATGTTAATCTGTACTCTTAGATCAACAATATCTGTCACAGTCTGTGACAAAAGTCTCAATGGACCGGATCGAAACGAAGAAAATTGATTCGTGATTTTTTTCTCTTAGAATATATGGCCTATCCACAGATCACTCATCTAATTGTATTGAATAAATTATTAACATATGAATGAGCAAACATATTTTGAGTAAAGTAATTGATGTAGAAGCAAATGTTCGGTAAAATGTTTTTGATAATTTCATTTTTAATAACAGCATATGTCGATGACACTTATTTCAAAACAAATTCGATCCATACAGATGTATACTACTTTGTATATGATGATGAACTAATACTAGTACTTGCAAAAAGTGTTAACAGATATTGATGATTAAGAAGGTTCAGTTAGAAATAGAATTAGAATTAGAAAAAGTAATTGATTATGATGTTGTAATAAGTGATGAACTAGGAGAGCTAAACAAAAACATTTTGTTGAATATAAAGAAAGTTTTTTAGGGTGATAATAATATTATCTTTTATTGTTCATTGCAGAACTATTTTAGCTAATGGAAGAATTACATGGAATTTAAAAAAAAAAAAAAGAAAACTGAGTTGAAAAACGCAATATCTTTTGAAAATTTTATATTTTATTAAAATCTCAGTCGATTGAGTTCTCTAGTCTGTGATATGGAGAAGGAAGAAGAAGTGTTGCTAAGATATCTGTAATAGTCTCTGACTAGCGGTTGTCACCTTCCGCGGAGTAGAGAAAGAGAAGTCTAAATTTTTATTCCTATACTTTAACACTCCTTTTAAATCATATTTCTCAAGAAAACAATTCATAACACACAAAAAAAAGCGAAAGTGATGGAGCTATTTTATATTAATTTGACAATACTGAAGAATATCACAAAAGACATAAATTCTATGCTATTTCAAAGTTCAAGGCCTATTGATATGATAGATGTAATACATTTAACTACATACTTTATGTATTTAATATAAATAGTTTAACCAATTTTAAACAATTAAATTCTTGTAAATATCGTCATAATTGTCCTTTGCAATATGAAAATCTAGCAGAACATAATGAAAAATATTCACATCCTTATCGTTGGTCAGAACTTTATCGTGATTGAGATAGAAATAATGAACATGCAAATTAATTTACACATATTGTACATCATACAATTGTATATAAATATAGTAGTAAAGAATGTAATAAATTAAACAAATCTAGAACATTGTCGTATTTATAGACATGAAAGTCTATCTGATTTTCTTATACCATGTAAATATAAAAATCAATGTAGAGTTCGATCAATAGAACATTTTTTTTTAAAATTCTATCAAAAAATTCATAGTAAGTAAACGAAATTATTATGAATTACATAAATTTACATATTTTGTCTAATTAAATGTAAAATTAGAGATAATTAGTAATACCAATTAAACAGAATTTATTCAACAAGCTTGTAAATATAGTAATGAATGTTGTCATCAATTTGATTCAAATCATTGTATTTGTTATTTTCATTCAACATCAACTTTATCAATTCAATTATTATTGTATCAGATACATATGATCATATTTAATCATGTATTCGATAGTTTAAATATCAAATATATAACTTTTAATTAAAACCATATATTAACTTATCCATTTCGTAATAATCAAACAGTTCATATAAATTATACATCAACATTTCCTATTGAAGCAGTCAAAACGGATATGACAACAAGTAGATATTGATCGTCATATTGTTATAATTGATTGAGTAGCAGAAAATGTTCTTCGAGCGGCATTTTCTGATTTTTGTTAAACATAATGAATAATCAACAACAGATGATATACAAGTAGTTGAACTTAATCATTCATTAGTTAATAGTTTTCTATTTACATCAAAACATGCTCAAATCTCAATAATGATTAGAAGGTAGTTCACATTCAATTGAAATTGTGAATAGAAGTGCAGTATGTGTATTAATTCATTTAGAAATATTAGAAAAAAAAATCAATCTGATTCTATTCTTATTACATTTAATTGTGGTAAAGGTAAATATTTTTATTGACAACGTTCTGAAATTCATGATGTTTGTTATCAAATGTAAACTGAACAATTTACAATAGATATAAAAGTATCAATAACTACTACAAATCTTGTTATAAATCAAGATCAATGTTTAAACTATGCTCAAATTCAATCATCATCAATATCAGCACAATTCATTTATAATCAAATTGCAAATTGTTTAAATTCAACGAATTAATTTGATTTTGTTTTTTTTATTATAATCTAAAATAAACTTTTTTTTTTAATTTTTTTTTTCTTATTAATAAATAATTATTTTTGAGTATATATATATGTTGTATTTTATGAGGTTTGACTTAATGTTATACTAAGAATATCATTTTCATTATTTTATTTTCCATTAGATTTATAATTAAGTTCAGTATTAATTGAATTTGATCGTTGTTCTTGTAATTTAAATAATTTTTTATGACTATATATTAAACTAGCAATAATTATAACATTAACAATACATAAATCAATAATTAACCAAATTTTTAAAGGACTATTTTCTTTTTTGTATTTGACTATTTATTGAATTTCTATCTATGATTATTTCACAAAAATCATCTTTTGTTAATAAATTATATAAACATTGATTGTCTATAGATGATCTACCATTTTGACATGAATTATTTGTATCATGACAATCTTGTTCGTAATATATATAATTCTATTAATTAATAATAAAAAAATATAGAAATTTATACGACAAAATGTGCCTTGATAACCAGTTTTTATACAATTACATGTAAAATTATCTCGCTTTCGACTGCTTTATATTGTCGATCATTCATACTTAGAAAAAATGATTTGGGGAATACTGAAAGTTGTAACGAAGATACTTTAATTCCTTATAAAAATCTTACATAAACTTTGTATCTATATGAATTGATAGTAAAAGTAAAGTTCTATTACATGATTCTATCATTAATATGATAATAATAAAATTTCGATAAGAGTTATTTGATGTAATAAATATATGATGGTAAACATCAAATCATATCTGTCTTCGATGTGTACTCAATGCCGGTTGTTTTAGCAGAACCATCGATTCAAATCGTTTACTCTCTTTATAGCAATTTTCAATTAGTTTTTCTATTAATTTTGGCTTTGTCTGTCGTAAAAAATATGGATTTCATCCCTCCTCCTCCTCCTTCAAAAAGACAATTTCTACAGGTTTTATCTTTCGACTGATAAATAATTTTGTGACGTCATCTATACAAGACAATTACACCAGTGGTGGAGTCTGGATTATGGGCTAACGAGGGCTCAACTCTTCCCACTCTGATGAGATTTTCGAAGAAAAAAGCACATTTTCCTAAAATCTCGCTAGGAGATCCTAAGCATCCTCTGGCTCTACCACAGAATCAAACTCGTAAATTAAGCGTGAAAACGTTCGATGTGACTATTATAGGCTGCTTCAGTACGCTCATAATTATTAAGAAGCGAGAGTCCGATTCAAATCTCTCATCTTTCTAAGAGTTAAAGAAAAAATTAATAGTCGACATATACGAAAAACTTAAGCAAAATAATCGCGATTTTCGCAACATGAGTATCTTTTTCTTGATTTTTCTCTTAGTTGTTCTCCTTTCTTTTTTTTTTCTTTTTATTCTATTTCATCTGTGATACCTAACAGTCTCTAACAAGAGACTATATAAACAAATGCAATTACATGTGGATCATCAAGATAATTATTTCGAACATTTGATGAAATAAACATTTCATCAACTTGTTTCTATTGGCTCTATTTCTTGTCTACTCTAATTGAAGACAAATATGATTTGACGTCATTGTCATATATCATAAGGAAACAAACGTGTGAGATACGTAGCTTCTTTTTTTTATTATAAAGAATTAAAGCATTTCTGCCAGGGTGTGGGTGTTATTCTTCTCTTTAATCATACCCACACTCACACCCTAGGACGCGCTTGATTCAAACCGCGACCAGCACTTTAGTATAACATGTTTTAAAACCATTTCGGTTGTTTTTTGGATCAGTACAGAACTTAGTATAGGTAGTACATTCGAAAACAACGGTATTTTGGTGAAAAAGAGTACAGCACCATAGAACAATTTATCATGTATAGATCAGTCTGCTGTTTCCTTTTTAACAACGTTCACGATATACTAGGTTTTTGCTGAAGAGAAATTCTTGCAGAAGTGTTGCCTCCTACTCAAATTTCCTGCAAATCTGCGTAAGAAAAGTTAAGTTTTTTTTAAAGATGTTTCGAAGAAGCATGTATTCGTAAAAAGACGTCTTGGATTTCATGGCAAATTAGCGAAGATCCACATAAACAATGCGTTCTATTCGTACTCTGTCACGTCACTAACGCCAAATAAACTCATTTTATTTAAAAATCTAAACATATTCTGGGAAAATGTTAGATAGATATTTTGTAGCTTCAAGAGCCGTCTGCAACATGTACTATTTAGTTTTCGAAAATGGTATTTTAATTCGCAGATTTTTCAAACTAAAATGCTTGCAGTGGAAGATGATGTCCTTTTTTGAGTCACATCACTAACGCTAGTTTTTTAATCATGACTCTGACAAACAAGGATTCCTAGGACTGTTTTTTTCAGGGTATCTAGAACAACGTAACATACGTACATCATATAAAAAATCAGTTCTAGATAAGCTTATTGTCAAGAGATATATGCATTTTAATTTTGCGAAGTCACGTCGCTAACAAATGATTTTGCCCATATACACATCTATCGACTCTTGACTAATCCAAACCGTAAAGAGAATAAGTAAAGGACAATAAGTAAAGACTTCGAATGACAGACGTCATCCTCTAACAAATTCATTCTTTGTTTTTCATGCGTATACATTAGTTCCGAGTGCATGTCCTCAAATAACACATAAAAACCATTACTTCAACCGACATAACAATCATTGTCGAAGATGTTTTACCAATTTATTCCAGTCGTCGAATTTTTCTGGATGTTTTCCCGATATAAAGTAAATTTTTTCACAACATTTGAGTTCTAGAACTTTCACTTCATTTTCAATTTTTTGACGCAATTGTTGTTGTTCTTCATCATCAACTAGGTCAAACTTATTGAACACGATTGTATATCGCAAATTTAATTGATCCAAAAATCGAGCAAGTTTTGTGATATCTTTAACTGTTGATGTAATGACTAATAATCGTTTTTCCACGCTTTTCAAATCACAAATTGATTCTGGCGTCATATACGTTTTTTCATCATTTTTACCACTAAAACA
>CAJNOL010001116.1:0-80043 GCA_905250125.1 Rotaria sordida | reverse complement strand
TAGCCTGTCTGTCATTGTCTGTGATGGGTCCTTAGCCTGTCTGTCATCGTCTGTGATGGGTCTAGAACCCTGTCTGTCACGGTCTGTGATGGGTAATTAGTTAATTAAATGGTAATTAATTAATTAATTAATTAGCTAATTAGTTAAAATGTCTGTCACGGTCTGTGGGGGGGGGGGGGTCCAAATTTCTACCCTTAAACACTTCAACACTCCTTTCAGATCGTGTTTCACAAAAGTCTGACGAAGAAGGTTTCGACCTCCCGAAATGTCAGAAATTTCGAATAAATTATTTCCAGAAAGAGTATTGAGAATAAAATTAAAATCATGATGTCCTTCCTCAATAAATCACAATTTAATCTATGCATATCAATAGAAGACGGACCGACCTATATCTCTTTCATACAAATCAATCTGCTAGTCTCCACTCTTGCTTTTCAGCAAACTATCAAATCGAAATTAATTGAAGTACATATAGATATATTTTTGCGCTCAATAAAATTATAAATAAAAATGCAGAGTTAATTTCGCCGACGAGTGTCATGTTATTTATTTGAGAATAAACATTCATCAGAACTCTGTCTTGTTTATTACAGCAAAATCGAAATCAGAAAACAGAAATAAAAAGGAAGGGAATGGGATGTGCGGATGAGGGTATGGGTGGGTATGGGTTAGTGAAAACAGTACTCAGGACGACAGCTAGAGTGACACCCACATTTATTGTCACAATCAGCAGTTGCAATAATCACCACAATTAGGACAATAAGTAGTATGACAATGGGGACAATGATACAATGAATTATTACATCTAGGACAATAGTCGCCACAAATTTCATCATTGCAATCGTCGCTTTGTATTTTGAAATATTCGTAGCAGTTGCGTTTTGTTCCTAGCATGGTTGGTCGAGGTTGAAGAAACCACGAATCATTAAAACCTTGGAAATGACAGATGGAATTTTTTTGCGACGATGACTGTGTCATGCTCTATTGTGTATAGTCTAAATGAAAGCATCAAATATTGATCCTTATAGTGAGGAGTGACAGTGTAACAGCGTTGAATTTTTGAGTGAGTCTGGGTGGAGACAATTTTAGAAATACTCCCATTGAAATATCATTCATGGGGAGGTCATTTTGTTGTCCTATACAAATAGCTCATTAGAAGAAATGGCTGAAACTACTATCATGATGATTAAGTACTGTATGGTTATAGAAAGATGAATTGCTGGCTAAATGCTATTACTAAGAAGATGTAATCATGCCAACACTCATCTATTTAGCGGGCAATATATATGACATACATGTAACGAGCATTTGATGATTCTCTCATAACTGATCATATATTATTTTCAGAGTTGCATTTAAATGCAAACAGATTCGATTGTTTTGCCTTGACTATGAGAAAAGCATGGGTCTTAACATAATCGTTGCAATATCATACCGTACCACAGTAATGTTTTTTGATATTCCTCGAGGTATTCAGTTGCTTGTCTTTTTCTCAAGTACATCAATTTCTACCCTCCATAGTTCAGTATTAGCATTCAGCCTACCAAGTTTCATAGTGGTGAATTTATGAAATGTCCTCGATGTCGTTTATACAGCAGTCAATAGAAAGGAAATACAGCTCCAAAATGTAGGGGAACAAATTTAACAGATCCAGTCTCGAGTGTACAATAATGATACATAGAGGAGAATGTCTTGCTGTGTTCTTCTGACAAACATTCTCATATCAACTAGAAAATCCATGTTGAAGGTACTATTCATGAGTATTTTTGTCGGCTAACCGATCACTATTCAAGAATAGAGCTTTTCGACTGGAATATCTTTCGTTTATGTTTTAGAACCATATCAGAAAGAGCAATCCATCGATCAACAATTGAGTCAGCAGTATCTTTCTGTGTCAGCTCTATCACTTTATGAAATACTGGCGCAAAATGAAAAGTTCCTTCTGGATGACCGCAGTCTGTTTGCTATTGAGAACGAAAATCATCGATTTTCATCTCAAAATCCTCTCATGTTCCTCAAGATTCTGATAGGCTGAGACATTTCTCAGGTGAATGAATGCGAAACTATGCTGGTAATCGTACGTCTACAGGAAAAAGTGGTGATTACTGAACATTTTGGCGCATATGAATAACACAATAATTCAATATGAATCTAAAAAAAAAAAAAAATTTTGCCACGGTAGAAGCGTAAAGATACGAAGGGAACACATAGCGCGCAGCACCAACATAAGAATGTTGAGCGATGACCGTAGTAGACCTGGTAAAGCTATTCTGTACATTTCACACTAATTTTGAATTTTTTTGTGATTCATTTACACCATGAAGTTACCGACACCTCTCAATTCTGACTGATTCTCGTGACTCTTCTGACTTCAGGAGGGTGGAAACTCGCGGGCTTGACATTTCCTCTTTATGGTAACTCTCAAAATGGAAAACAAGTGATAAAAAAAGCAAGGCTTTTATACGAGAGTGTGGGTGTGCGGGTTAAGAGAAGATAAACAACCAAGTCAACACTCGAAAAGCGATCAGGCAACATAGATGTAACCGATCGAGGTTTTTTGACGACTAATACCGCTCTAAAAACAGGCATCAATACCACACCATTCGTACCGCTTCTTACTATTATTTCATGTGCAGCATACAAGAAAATTTATAAAATTGTTTATACCAAACGTGTCGAAAAATGTTTTGACATACTATATTTTCGTGAGGTTTCAACAAAAGTTTCATTATATATTAACTGTACAACTGAAATGAAGGCCAAACATAACGATGGACAGGTCTTGATCATAAAAGCAGAAAAGTAAAAAACCGATATTGGTTCTATCTATGTCATGTAAACTTTGAGGAGTCTTTATAGGGATAAACAGATAAAGAGAAGTAAAGAAGGGGAATTTTCTTGTTCTGTTCCTCTCATACGATACTTGACAACTATTGAGAAGAGTAAATCCTAGAAAAATATAAAAGATTCTAGTATTGTGCTGAGAACAATAAACTCTTCTGAAAGAAACATGGGTTACCATACGTCTCTGTGTAAAATAATACATGCTTTTGATGAAACATAACATAATGTCCTTTTGTGAGTAGAATGATAAATCCTTTATTTAAAATTTTACAATGGATGTGTTTGTGTTGATAAGTAGAAAGATGGGATATATTCTAATCAAATGAAAGATCTCACTGCCAAACTAACAAACTTTAAATATTAGCGGTTGTTGGTTTGTCTAGAAGAAGATATTCGATTTTGCAGTCGGCTTTCTCTGACGGACTCCAGTTTACTAGCAATATCATATTTTTGAAGTTCGTCCTGAAACTTTGTACGCATTGAGACCTCAATTAGACTAACTTATAAAAATAATTCAGAACTTTTAGGCAATCTCTCCTTAACATATGAATTTCTCAAAATATCGAACATCTATGGAAAAGCGGCTATATTTTGAGAAATTCATGTGTCAAGGAGAGATTATCCAAAAGTTCTGAATTTTTTCATAAATTAGTCTAATTGAGGTCTTCATATGTACAAAATTTCAGGTCGAAATTCAAAAATATGACGTTGCTAGTAAACTGGAGTCCCACAGGAAAAATCCACTGCAAAATCGAATATCTCTTTCTAGGCAAGCCAACAGTCGCTAATATTTTAAAGGAGAATTCTGAGTCGGGCCGGCCTTCTGTCCAGAGCTACATTTAGTAATAGTTATAAGAAAATATCGGGCTTTTCGAAACTCCTTCGGACAGCACCATACACCGCACAGTAGCCGAAAGGCAGAAGAATTTCTTCTTTGTCTTCTACCGATATTTTACCGGTAGTCTACCGGTCCCATCTATGATATATCCTGTTTATTTTCATACGCTCTTACTCTTGACACTTATTCAATGTCGGTATAAATCTTTCAGGGGTTTATAAAACTTTTTTTAAAGTAGCACTGTTGATTGTTCTTATTTCTTCTTTACAGCGTGCATTCTCACGAACCCTAGCTTACCTGCTTCACGTTCATCATTTATCACCCTCTTACTTAGTCCACTCACGCCACACGTATCTTATCTGAAGAGACCCTTATCAGGCGTAGTCTTCGCCCGTTGAGTTCGTTTCTCTAGTCTCTGTGATAAACCTTGATGGATTTCTATATTAACAAAAATGAATAGTGTAGTAGCTAATTTGATATCCAATATGAAGCTGGCTTTCAGCTCTGAACAACAGGATGTTCACAGAGAAAAGATCTTAAACAAACTTGTCTGACCCCAATTTACTAATAGTCGTTTATACCTCGACAGTTCTGACTTGGATACATAGAGAAGAAGAGCCTCTGGTTCCTGTAAAAAAATGGTAAAAATGACTTTCAGCACTATTCTGGTAGCATTACAGCTATTATCTCATCGCCAAAATTTGGAATATCTGAATATTGGTTATCATCTCTCTCTTAAAAACGAATGTTGTCCTATGTATCGAAATTATTAAATGTTTTTAGCACAATAATCATTATGGTAATCATGCTCATAATCAACTACAATACACAAGCAGTGGCGGAAACAGAATGGATAGACTATTTTTATGTACTTTACGTTGCTTCTGAATAATCTGGTGTGTCTCTGCCCAAGCTTACATGCAACCAGAACCCCTACTGGACATCTGTAGTCTACATCTGCGTCCCCTCACGATACTTTCGAAAGTAATTTAGATAAGCTACAATAGAAATAAAATATGTCACAAAAGTCGAAAATAGCCAATTATTCTCATTGTACTAGAGAGTGTGCTAGTTTTTATAAATTTGACATTGCTGAAATGTCAATAATGTTTGAAACCAAATGAATGGAAAATTATTTTTAAATATTTGTGAAACTAGCACTATTCTGAAAATTTTGTGAGATACGTATAATAACTAGTATTAAAAAATATTTACAAGGGAGTCTTCGCTTAGCCAATACTTACATATTTTTTGCTTTGAGTGAATTGGTTTCTTTGCTCTCTTTATATAGAATCTATTAATTTAATTGCCGTTATTCATATTATTGAATAGCTCTTATTTCTTTCATTCTTCCCCATTCTTTATATGAATCATAGAGCACTACTTTCAATATTGATATTAGGATTTTCCATATAAAGGCGTAGCTTGAAGCCGAGTCTCGTTTAAGTGTTCTCTTTGTCAAAGAATATAAGAGACGATATTCACAATATCATATTTATTAGAATTTATTGCTTGAGAGTCACTACAACTATTTAAAGAGCAATACAATTATCGTGAAGGATGAGAATAAAACAGGAATGCAAATACAATTAAAGATCGACAAAGAATACCTCGTGTCGTAATTACAACACTACACCAGGTCTATTGTATCAGAACTTTCTTTAGTAAGTATACGTAATTGAAAACATGTTGTTGTGATTTTATGTTTTTCGTATCAAATTGGAGTAAAGTTTTTATCAATTGAATGACCTATTTTGTATAACTCACATATTTTCGAAACAGAATAGTAAGTGTAAGTTTAAATCAAGGTTTTGTCGGCTTTTCTCCTCCTAGATCCTAGTAATCAAGGCGTGAGTGTGGGTCTGAAGCTATGTGTAATGTTTCGCCATGTGGCGATGGTGTGGATGTACAACAACAGAAGATCCATTCACACTCTCCGTCAATTGATTCAAGTATTTTTGTTCGAAAGAGAATATCAGAATACAGGATATGACACAACTCTTTTAGGGTGCGGGTGTGAGTGTGATTGAAAAGAAGACGATCACCCACACCTACACCCTACTTTACGTTAACTGAGGACACTGTATCAACTAATCGTGGGTTATATACATCTGATCCAAACACCACATCACCAGGTGCGAAATTCAAGCGAGTTCAAAAGTATTCTGCTAAGCTTTTGGTTTGAATTGCTGTACCTCAAAAAGGCGTCTTAGAATCACTTTTTGCACAACAAAAGCGAGAAATCAATAAGATCACATATCTCACACATTGTATCAAGGAACATTTAATACCTTTTATTAATACCTGTCACAAAACCAACAAGGTTTTATTCTAGTCTGATTTGACAACAAGCCATTATGCATCAAGTGTAATTGAGTTTTTAGAAAAACACAACATTGATGTAATGCCAAAAGGAAAGAATCCTCAAAACTGTTCTCAGGTACATTCTACTGAAACAATTTGGTGGATTTTGGATGACAAAGTGTACACTAATGGTTGAGAAGCAAAAACTATTGGCCAGTTGAAAACAAGAATAAGTCAAAAGCTGCAAAAATTCGATATGAAGTTTGTACAAGTCATGTTTTCGTCCATCGTAAAACAACTTCGAAAAATCGCTAATAAAGGACCATATGTAGCTTGCTCATTTTGATTTTTAGAACATCTCTCTTTGCACTTTCTTTTGATATTATTTGTCAAACAGTAAGGCTTTTGCTAATAAAGATTTAAGAAAAACAAATTTGTGCCAAGACTTCCGCGCCGTAGGTTGCATGGGAAAGAAAGAAACTAAAGTCATTTTTATGATTCTAATGGTCTAATAAGACACGGCATAGCTAATACGGTAACTAAACAAAGAAATCGATGCGGATGTAGATCAAAATTCCACCGATATATACACGCCCACACTAACTATTTTAATTACTAATCCAGTTTAGCCTTAGCACTTTGGTGATGAGTTACTTATGTAACTTCACTGAATAATAACTTAAAGAAAAAAGAAACAGAAGAAAGATATTTCATATTCAACTGTTACCTTGTAGCAGAGATGTCCATCGCGGCTGAAAATCTGCCGCTGCCGCGCCGCGACGGTTTATAAAAAAAGTCGTCGCGGCGCGGCAGCGCCGCGATGGTCTATAAAAAAATGTCGCCGCGGCGCTGCCGCGCCGCGATGGTCTATAAAAAAATGTCGCCGCGGCGCTACCGCGCCGCGACGAGTAATAAACTTGCCACTGCCGCACCGCTGCCGCGCCGCTGCCGCGATGGTTTTCAAAAAAGTGTTTCGAATTTCACTACAGCAACTATATGGGACCAGAAATATTGGTACTAGTTCCTCAGATTCATTCAGTCTCAGAGTGTTTCCTTTGTAAACAATGAAATTCTATCAAATTCATGCAGTTTTCCAATGTCCTCGAAAAAAATTCTGTCGCTGTCGCCCCACTGCCGCGATGAATTTTTAAAAACTTTGCCGCTGCCGCGTCACTGCCGCGATGAGTTTTTGAGAAACCTGCCGCTGCCGCGTCACTGCCGCGATGAATTTTTGAGAAACCTGCCGCTGCCGCGCTGCCAACCGCGGCGGCGGCGCGATGGACATCTCTGCCTTGTAGGGTAAGATTGAATATTTGTTGAAGGATACCAGTAGAAATTCACTCCTATTTTATTTTCTAAATTTAGATAAAAAGTTCTGCATTATAATAGGGTGTCAGTCTCGGATGCAAGGACCTAGATCTAGGGTTCTTCGTAGTGAAATAATCGTCAGTTTCTGTTAACCCTGTTGTTTTTTTCAAAGCGATTTCAAAGAATCATAAAAAATACAGCTATCTATACAAAATAAAGAAAACAAAAGATTTAGGTTTGACTCGCCGTCAGAAGTAAATCTCCATCCTAAAATGCACAAAAGCTTGGAAGATAATAGAACAAAGATAACAAAAACAAATCTATTCTTTCCATTGCTATCAAAATAAAAGCACGAAATACGAACATGGTTGTTAGAAGAAAAGGAAACGAAACTAAGTTATTCGATTGTTCCTTTTATAAAATGCTCGATCACTTTCGCAAAAATTCCGTGATGAAAGAGAAAAATTAGACAAAACTCAGCCTTTAGATTCTTCTCAGAAAAATGTCAAGCAACACTCGGAATAGACAACTAAAACAAAGAAATTAAAGGCATTTGTTTTTATTCTATTGCTTTTGTAAAATCTTCGGCAACTAGTGGAACAAGTAGAATAAAAAAGAAGTAAACTAGCTTTCTCTGTTTATCTGCTAGAAGAGCGGTTAGAGTATTGATGCAATTAAACGAACAGTAGCCAAGCGAATTAACTTCCATTTTTCCGAGAAAGTTTACGATCGCTACGAACATAAATAAATGATGGAAGAGAAAAGTCAAATTAAACCAGCCGATTCGGGTTTCCCGTACAGCGGCGCACAACTTTAAGAATGAATAATTTAAACCAACAGAGAAAGCAAATAATTTGACGACTTAATTCCTCAAATAAAATTCCTAGACGTATCATGCGGACTAAATAATAAAAAGAAAATTCCAGTAAACTTTTTGGGTTTTCTCAGAAAGTGGTAGTCAGAGTGTGAGTGTGTGTGAGAATGAAGAATACTGTCACCCACACCCAGAAACAAGTTCAACAAGTTTTTATTCCATCCAAGTATTCGAAAAAAATCGCCTTGGTTATCCACACGCAATTGCATTCGTTGAATCCATTTATCGAAAGTTCTTATACTCTTATTTATTCAAAGAGTTCATTAAACCATCATTCTCATCCTCACCCTCACTTTCAAGAACAAAGAGAAGATCAAGACGGCAATACACATCGAAGACAATATGGACTCATAATATCGTTACATATCATAGCTAAACAAGTCTAATGGAAATTTTACTATTATAATATTAGACGAATAATGATCAGATAGTGTAGAAATATAGAGGAAAGTTTCCTCAAGACATCTATATGAAATTGAGATAGGACTACCACTACTTTTGGTATGCCTTAAGTATATACATAATCGAATAACGAAAACCGCAGCAGACAAAACCTCAGAAATAAAAAAGAAAGATAGAAGATTATGAAAATTTTTTAAAACAACTACTATTTACTTTCTTAGAAGAGCTCACTAAAAATTGATACTTAAGCTCATATGTAAGGTTTCTGGACCTTGTAATTGCTACAGTACCCAACTATCATAGATCTCTTCAATCCAGCATAATAGCTTAAGAAATTGGTGAAGTTCAAGGCAATCTGAGGAATTCATAGAGTTCAAAGTAAATCAAGGGTATCAGTGAGTGAGATTGATAATATTCTCATTCAATTGATTCAGAATCAATCTCACATCGCCATTATCGAATGATTTAAACTATGGGGTAAATTTATTGTATACATATGTAATACCCGGAGATGTCCTCAATTGCTTGATTTTCTTGGTAATCTAAAGGTATAAATATTTTAGTTTCAAACGTAACTTGAATTTTCTGAAATTGTCAATTGCCGAATCGTGTCTATATCTCATACGTTGTTAGTATATGATTAAAGACAGTGTATTACTGATGTCTCATTATAATAAATAAACTACTTCCTTATTACATTTCTGGAGAACTACGTAAAAGGATGATGAATAAAGGTGTCACAACACAGCTCTATGAGTGATAAGAGTAGCTAAATCATGTTGCACATTTTTATCCCGGAGGAATTGCGCTAATAGCTTTGTGTTTTATTTATATTTATTAAAAATTATATCTTGATTAATTACAGATAGACAACAAAATATATATTCAAAATGCGCCACCACTAATACCACCTGTAGCTGCTTGTGGTCCCAAGAGAATCGATCGTTGTTCATGACTGATTTGTTCAGCAACTTGTAATAATTCTTTTTGAATAAGAATTGGAAAAACAAGTACACACATTGTTGAAGTTATCCTAAATAAAAATCATTTTTCTTAAACTATAGACTAAATTCTCATGTTAATACTTACCACCAAGCAACTGAACGACCTTTATTATAAGCAAACTTCGATGTGTTAATTACTGTACGATTTATTGTTCCTACAGTATTTTGAATACTTTCTGGAAACATTTCTTTTAATGCAATAATTCTTTCAAGAATTGTTTCATCTTCTAATAATAAATCATCATCATTATCACCAACAGTAGTAGTTTTAATAGATGATGTAACAACAGAAGGATTAGTACGAGTAATTGGTTGCTGTTGTTGTTGTTGTTGTAGAATCATGGCAAGTAAAGCTGGATCGATAGATTCATCATTATTCATCGTTAAATTTTCAGACTCTTGTAAAACTCCCGAATCAATTAATTGTGATGATAAAATTTCTTGTATACGTTCTTCATCCATTGTTGTTCTTTTTGCTTTATCTAAAACCTAAATAAATCATTCTAATTTTTTTCTTTTTGTAAAATTATCTCAAAAAATATTCATAAAACAACTGATGGTCTTTATTTTCTTGATTGTAGTTGTCCATGTAATGATGATAAACAAAAATATATACTACTGACCAAAAGTAGTTATTCTAGATACCAAGCTGCACTCATTAGAATGATTAATAACGATGTTGAAAATTAAATACTACTTTGACTTTAGAACATCTAGATATCTACCATCCGACTGTCTTCATTTGGTCACAAATTCCTCATTCGTTAGCTAGTCATTTAGTCAAGTTCTATGTTTGTATTTGAGAATGATTTAATAGTCGAATAAGTTTTTATACAAATGAGAGATTGATAGTTACTGAAGAAATTTGATGCCGATATTGCAAAGCTCATTACATATTTCTAATATAGAAATCATGCTTGAATTCTTTGCAATTTCGAAATGTAAACTATTTCAGACCTTTCAAAAAAAAATCAGTTGAAACCTGTCTGAGTTATAGTCAATTTATCTGTAGGCAGTGATATGTCTGTAGCAAACGATTCTCAAATATAAACATCAACAAGAATACTCAGCGTTTACGAAGCTCTATTTATGATAAAATTTTCAGTTCTATCACTCAAGTTTTTGATTAGTAGTATATATCAGATAAAAAATTCTTTTCTCATTAAAAAAAAAATATTTATTAAACTACATTATGTCTTTGATTGCACATGTCAATGTGGATTGAGTGAAAAACAAATAATTAAACATTCTATAGATACTAGGTATTTTACGAAATGACAAGTTCAAAAACTACATGTTTAAAGAAAAATGAATGAATGATTAAAGTAATTTTGAAACTTGTTCATCAATTTGTATAGTTTGTTTATCAATATAATCGATACTATTTCGATCAATTCTATCGAAACTATAATAACGATAATTAACCATCATTGATAATGATTGTTTCCAACCACGTTCACTACGATCAGCTAACCAATTAAGACGCCAAATAACAGCACCATTACGTAAATGAAAATTTGTAACAGGATCTCGTGCATAACCTGTCTTTGAATGTTTTACTTGAGTTAAATAATATGCACAAAGATGCATTAATATTGGTCGAATATCATTAAGAATTTGTTCATCTAAATGCCATGTTGATGTTGAAAATAGTGAACGAAACCATGAACGTATTTCAGATGAAAGTATTGATGTTGACGAAGAATTTAATTCTTCCATAAGCCATTTACGAAAATCTAAGTGAAAAAAATATCATTTCTTTTCAAATATGTCTTTTGGTTCTCTACAAAACCATCAACTGCATGTCAGATTCGATTGAGTTATTACTAATTCAGATTATGAAAAATAGAGATTTTCAGAAGTTTGTACTTTGAAAGTAAGAATATCTTTCGTAACCACTATGTACCAATGAGCATAAAGAGAAAAGAATGCGGTTTACAAATTGAATACGAATAAATTTCTGTCTCGGAGTATGTTCTAAAGGATTGTCACCTTTAGTTATCTTCGATAATGGTACAGTCAATTATGATCGTTTCTATACACAAAGTATTACCAGTGCCTCTCAAGTATGATAAAGATTATTGATCTTCAAACAATCTTGATTTGAGTGTATTGAACTACTACATTTGAAAGATCCTCATTTTTTATATATGAAAATAAATAATTTTTCTATATCTTACCAGGAATTGGAGAAAGTGAAGAGAATTTTTCTAATTCTGGATGTTCAACTTGTAACTGTCGAACACAACGTTTAATTAATGCATTACCTAGTTCAATACCTCGAAGACCTAGATAAAAACAAAAAACATTTATTGATTAAATATTTTCATCTTTTTTTTTTAAACTAACCTGGTTGAGTAGACGAAATCGAATAAAATATTGCTGAATTAATTAATGATGGATCTTCATGAAGAATATCTTCAGATGTATTCGATACAGGTGAAACTCGATTTAAAACTATATGTAGATTAATTGAAAAATATTTATTTACATAAAATAAAATTAATTCTACTAACGAGTTTGAATTGAATCTGATATATTATCCACTAATGCAACATGTAAAATAACCAATGGATCATTTGGCATCATATGATGAATATAAGCAAAACATCGACTAGAAAATCCAAATATAAAAGAAAAAAAAACAAAATAATAAAAGAAAATCTCACCGATAATGTCCTAAACGTCGTTTTAAATCAGTCCAATTTCGTATAGGATGTACCGCTTCATATTCAGAGATACGTTGAACTAATATATATAGAAAAAAAAAACTTGTCAGCACAACTCCTTTCGAAACTAAGATGTGGCACTCACATGTGTTCTTGTAGTTTCATTATACTTATACAAAATATATTAAGTACAAAAATCAAAACCTATACTATTTAGAACATTGACAAATCTATTTTAGCCATTTAAATTTCGAAGAAGACTTTGTAATGTTCTAGAACAGTATTAAGTCTTGTTGTTGAAAAGATACCTGTAAAAATTGCAGACATCCATGGTTACTTTGGTTTTTACTTGTACAAGGTATTTACGTATATTTAACAATTATCCATTGATTACATTGATGTTTAATTGTAAAAAGTAACCATGACTGTCTACAGTTTTTACAATCACTCCAAAGGAAACGTACTTAATGATTATTGGGATTTTTCTCTTGCTGCTGGCTACTATGACAAGAGTCGCAAAATTTACATTCATTATATTTTCTCTCGAAAAATCTAATGTGAGTTCTACAAAATCAGTATTCAAATCTCACCTATTTCACAAGGACTTTGCCATGTAACACGTTCAACTTCAAGTAAACCTGTTGTAAACCATGTAGCTAATAAATCACGAAGATTAGTACTCATTCGTTTAACATAATCAGGTGAATCTAAAATTATTTTTAAATAAATAAAAAAAAATAAAAACTAATTAATTTCATCGAAACCTATTTCAGGAAGAAATTCAAGTATATCAGCACGCATATGAACAAGTGAACGTACACCATCAGGTTGTCGTCCAATAAGATGAAATAATTCAGTATATTTTGGTTCTGTATATAAATGAATTCGTTCACAACTATCAACAAAATTTGAAGATATCATTTTTTGAATCTACAATGACGAAATCAATAATTGTTTTTTCTTTTTTTGCAAATAAAATATCAAACCTGTGATATAAAATTTTCTTCAGGTGGATGAGATTGTTTTGCTATATATTTAAGAATATCTATTTTATTATGTTTATCACTTATTTCATATTGATCAAGAAGTGTTTCGACTTTTTTAAAAGCTAATATTGGACTACGTGAACTCAAATAGAAGATTTCATTTAATAATGGTCGAACTATATTCATTATTATTTCTAAAAAATAAAGACAAAAAAATTTGATTGTTTACTAATAGAGAAAACAACATTAAGAAGACTTTATTTTCACTGATCTTTGTCTTTCCTTTTCTTTTTGAATAAATAAATAAATTTGAAAAATTAGAAAATGTGTTCATCTAATTAAATATTATTAACCAATTTAATAAATCAAATTGATTTGTATCTTGTATGGAATCCAATTCACGATCACTTGCTGATTCATTACATGATGCTAATTGGTAATCGTCACTACTTAAGATTTCCATCATTCTTAAAATCCCTTGAAACAAAAAAGAAAGGAAGAAAGACATAGATTAATTTGACTATCAAGTGCTAAACGATGAATATTAGAACTAAAAACCTATCCTTAATTGCCGAAGCTTAACAAAAAACAATTCCATGAAACTAAAACTGCCCTTTCCTTACAAATGTAAACTGAAGGTAAATAGTTTAAGAACGATGTATTTCTGAATTTTACTTTCTGAACAATAATATATACGACGAATTGAGAAAAAAATTTCAGTAGCTGAAATACTTTCCTAACAGAAAAATTACTTTTTAAATTTCTATTCAAAATTTTGGAAAACCAAGACCACTCCGAGCTCTCCACTACCTAGCTTCATTGAACTAACGGGTAGCGCAGAAGAAATTGCCAGCTTTTGATAGACTGTTTTCTAAAGTTAGACTGAATCAAAAAATTTCCTTTCTAATGTGAAAAGATAGAGAATTTTGTGTAGATTTTATAGATATGTTCTTTGCACAACTAGCATTTATCGTTCTCTCGTAGCATTAACGGTACTGAATACTACAAAAATTTCTTTCTGTTGCTAAGCGATGCAGAATTTTTCGGTGTATCTAGCGGTATTTTGATTTTTCAAGCTTAGTTGTTTCTGCTTTAAAACAACACAAAACATCAAGAAAATACTTTCGGCCAAAGGAATCGTACTTTCTGTTACCAATTTTCTCAAAACTTGGTTTTACAAAAACTACTCTTTTTATATCAACACATGTAGAATTTCAAGCTCTACAAAATATTCTTCATTATAAGAGCTGACTTCCTTTTTTAAACTAATGATGAGACTAAGATCTTTTGTCGGACATAAAAAAAAGCATTAAAAATGGACCACGAGGCATTTTTTGCAAGCAGTTTTTCGAATGACGAAATTTCATCCGCAGACTTGGTATTAGGTTTCGAAAATAGATACGTCCCTGTATTTTATAACACTGCATTTGTATAGTATATGCAGAGCCATTTAACAAAGAAAAATAACACGTTATTCTCGTAAAATGCTGAGCAAACTATATTTTTATGGTATCTAGTACCTTTAAGACTACAAGAGAAGGACAAATGCTAGTTGTGCAAAGAACATATCAATAAAATCTACACAAAATGCTCTATCTTTTTACATTAGAACGAAATTTTCTGATCCAGTCTAACTTTAGAAAATAGCCTATCAAAAGTCGGCAATTTCTTCAGCGTTACCCGTTATACTCAATCCTACAAAAGGCTCTAAAGCGTAAAACAGTTAATTTATGGCGTGTATTTAACTGTCAACTGATCTAGCTTTAGGTACATAGTTTTTTCTAAGATAATTCTTGCATTAAAATAATTTTGTTCTTTTGTCATATCAAATGTCCATAATGATTATATAGGCATATCAAGATTACTACTTAGTCGATATATTTGTTTAACAGGAATCGCTAATGATTCTTTCGACATTTATTGAATAAGCAGTTGAGCAAGTTATATAGATTGTTCATTTATTCGACGATGAATATTATATAAGAAATTGTTATTAATTCACAATCAGAATCTGTCCATTTATATCTTTGTGCTCGAACTTTTTTCTTATGTGTATCAAATATATCTTAAAAAAAGATGAATTTATTATATTAAATAATGAAGATCAATTATTATCACATTAGCAAAATATAAGAGCAAAAAACAAATGTTATTAGTAAAAATTGAGATCACATTTACTAGTATCACATCATTAACTTATTTTCACAACAACAATAAAATACAATATTGTATCTATGGAATGTTGTCTTTTTAGTTTAGAGAGGACTTTGATTAGAAAATGGATTTTTTGCTGGTTTCTTTCCAATACAAAATACATTAAAACCAATGCTCATTAAATGATCATGATCAAGTATAAGTCTTCCATCAAATATATAAGATGGTTTTTCCATTGTACTATAAATTAATTGATAATCTAATTTCTAAAGATAATTAAAAATAAATCAAATTGAATAAAAAGAAAAATATTATTAAATAGAATTTACCATAAATTCATCCCATTCAGTACAAACAACAATAGCATGAGAATTTTTTGCTGCTTCATATGGTTCATTAGCTATTTGAACATGATTAGATACTAAAATTAAAATGATTATATCGATCATATTTATAGATTTTATAAATTCTAATCAATCAAATTAATAAAAAAGTTAAAAATTCAAATATTTTCTTGTATTATTCAATTAATCCATACAACAAGAATAGATGTCATATTAAACAATTTTGTGAAACACGCTCTATAAGAATTGTCGAAGTATATAGTGTAGACATTTGCACTCCCACAGATCGTATATCAATGGTATTAGCAAGCATTTGGTCTGTGGAATCCTTATCATGTAGTATTCGGTTTTTTTTTAATCTTTTCATATATAGTTTGATAAGGCGTGAGCTACTGATCATGAAAAACTAGTTTTTAATATTTATGGACATTTCTTTTAGACCACATAAAAAATCAAAACTTTGTAGTATATCGTTTTGCTTCATTCTACTTTAGAGCTTTCAAAAATAATTTTTTTCTGACTTAGCATAAATTAAATTGATTCTAATCTAAAAAGTGTATTAAAGTTGAACATCATTTACTTTTGTTCAATATTGCTGATGACTCATTCTCTTGTAAACTTATTTAGTTTTTACAACTATATGATGAAGTCAAATATTCTATTTCATTCGCTGCATTACACTACCACTCACAAAAGTACACATCACTTTTCTTCTCTTTCTTATTCTTTGTCAAGAAAATTTTTTTTGTTTTCTTTTTGAATTCTACCCATAATTTTCAAGTCTCTTCATCAAAACTAAAGCTTTTGTGTAATATGAATAATATATTCGAAATCAGCATCAATAACCGAGTCGACTGATATGTTTCTTTGATGAAAATTTCATTCATCGTTTCAAGTGAAAATTCTGAAGTCAAATGATGCTCAATTTTGTGACTGGTAGCATGATAAATCGAATGAGATAAAATATTTTTGACTTCATTATATAGCTGAAAAAACTAGATAGGATTTACAAGAATACGTCATGAACAATATTGAGGAAGGGCAAATAATTTTCAACATTAACACATTTTTTGGACGAGAATTAATTAGTTTATGCTGAATCAGAAGGAAAACTATTTTTAGACGCTTTCAAGTAGAATGAAGCTAAACACTTTTGTGTAATTAGAAAAAGATACATTTTTTTGAATAAAACGACATGCATGAAGTTGTAGGTTCTACACAATTAGAAAGAAATGTCCATAAAAATTAAAAACCAGTTTTCCATGATCCGTATCTCACGCTCTATCAAATCATATATGAAAACGACGAAATAAAATATTCAACTTAGTTTATTCTTTTTGTGAAACACGACCAGAGAGATCATCACAGATCGTGACAGAGAAACTGTAGTTTTGAAGCATCAAATCAACGGTGAGCTGCTACAAACCTATCTTGAAGAAATGGAACAAAACGATGTCCATTTAATTAGTAACAATAGGTCTATCGTGTTTCACATTTTTAATCCTGCAAGTGATTGTGTTAACAGCTTTTTATTTTTCGTTGTCAAAAATTTATCTTACATTCTCTTTCACTTGTACCAATTTGTTCAGATAAATCAAGAAAAATTCGATCAGATGATACTTTTGGATCATAAATATGTAATGATGCACCTTCAGCAATTAAATATCGACATACATAAATACTCGATGACTCTCTAAATAAAATAAAAATCTATTTAAAATTATTCTTCATTTCATTTCATTTCAACCGTGTATCA
Organism: Rotaria sordida; assembly: GCA_905250125.1. Taxonomy (NCBI): domain Eukaryota; kingdom Metazoa; phylum Rotifera; class Eurotatoria; order Philodinida; family Philodinidae; genus Rotaria; species Rotaria sordida. The sequence continues at coordinate 62,560 of CAJNOL010001116.1, read as the reverse complement.
GCAGTATCTTTTTTAAAAGCAAAGCCAAAAATAGCGATCTTTTTTCCACTAACACTTCCAAATAAATTTTGAACAATCATTTGAGCAAAACGTTCACGTTGCCAATCATTTATTTTAATAACTTGTAACCAATATTGTGCAACTGGTTCAAGCTTTAATGATTCAGCCAAATAAATTAAATTATATATATCCTTTTGAAAACAACTACCACCAAAACCTTTCGATAAAAAGAAAATCATCAAACAAAAAAGCCAAATTAACAATCTTTAATCTATTAATTTACCAATACTAGCATTAAGAAATTTACTTCCAATACGTGAATCAAGTCCAACTGCTTTTGCAACTTCATCTACAGATGCACCTGTTGCTTCACAAACTGCTGAAATTGAATTAATACTTGAGATACGTTGAGCTAAAAATGCATTAGCTGCCTAAATTAAAAAAAAAAATTTACTCTTCAAACAAATAAAAAAAAAGACATAACTAACTAATTTTGATAATTCTGATGACCATGTATTTGTCGTAAGAATTTTTTCTTTTGGTATCCAATGTTCATATACCCATGAAAGTCTTTTAATTGCTAATGAACCTTCAATAGTTTCATCACCACCAATTAAAATACGATCTGGTGCTAAAAGATCATGAATAGCTGAACCTTCAGCTAAAAATTCTGGATTAGAAAGAACTTGATAATTAACACCACGTCGTTTATTCGTTTTTAATATTGTTTTTATTGATTCACATGCTTTAACAGGTACTGTTGATTTTTCAACAACTATTTTATCATTTGTTGCTATATGAGCTATTTGTCTAGCAGCTTCTTCAACATAACGTAAATCAGCAGCTCGTCCCTTTTGAAAAAAAAATATTTCTTTATTCTAATTAAATTAATCAACTTACAGTACCAAAACCATAAGATTTTGTTGGTGTATTAACACTAATAAAAATTAAATCAGCTTCTTGAATAGCTTTGTCTGTGTCAGTTGAAAAGAATAAATTATGATTACGAATTTTTCGAACTATTTCATCTAATGCTGGCTAAAAATAATATTATTTATTATATGTAGAAATTTATAAAATAAAAAAAAAATCAAATCAAATCAAATCAACCTCAAATATTGGTAATGAATCGGAATTCCAAGCAGCAATACGTTCAGCACTTACATCAACAACAGTTACATGAATATTTGGACATTTACTAGCAATAACTGCACATGTTGGACCTCCGACATATCCAGCACCTAAAATAAATTATTTTGCAAAAAAAAAACATTTATTTTTTTAGTTTAAATAAGAAAGGTTTTATATACCGATACAACAAATTCGAAATATTGAATTATCTGATTGAGAAGTAGAACCAACGATATTATTTACACTATAGTCTAAATTAAAAATTAATTAGTAAAGTTAGATATAAAAAAAAAGAGATCTACCTCGGCCATTGGATAAAGGATTTAAATTCATGGTCATATTAATTTCAAAAAAAAATCTAAAACAAAGAAATATAATACGTTGAAGTACATAGACATATCATAATCAATGTGATAATATTCTAGAAGCATCATACATATCTAATCATGAGAATGTAAAATGTAAAATCAACTCTGATATGAAATAGAGTAAATCAATCATTTACTTTTTTTTTTCTAATCGTTTGTAGTATATGGAAGAATATTATTAACTCACCAGGGATATCGAAGAAAATGTTTTGAATAAATGGTAGCAGAATTGAAAAAAACAGTATTAGCAACCGTGCCGTAAAAGATGATATGGATCTCAGTGATTAGAAACATTGATAAACCAACGAATTTTAGATTCTGAAGATGTCGCCAACGGATATATATATAGAATAAGGTGTAAAAGTCTTTGTCCCCAGTACTTCAAGTATTTCTCAGGATGAATATGATAAGTCATAGTACAAGATACGAAAAATTATTTAGAGTAGTCAAGTCAGTTTTGTCCCATTCTTCGTGCAATAATCTGTTGAGTTCATCAAGATTTAACGGTTTTCGCTTCTCAACATAACATTTGATGATCGAGCAGTGGTTCTTCATTAGATTAACATCGGGACTGTTCGACAATCAATCAATAATTTCGAACATTTTCTTACGTAATAATTCCTTCTTCACTCGACTTCTATGTTTGGAGTCATTATCTTGTTGCAATTGCCAGTATCGATCAAATTACCGTCTGGCGTTGCGGATAAAGTGATTATGAAGAATTTGAACGTAAGAAGGTGTGATGATTTCTGATAGAAGAAGAGCTAGCGCGGATGGAATTACATTTTATTTAGCCTCTTCTTATCATTAATCGTATCGTTTACGGCAAAAGTACACGTTGATATACCCAACTAGGAGAGAAAGAGTCAAGGAGAGAGAGAGAGATGGTTAACAATGCATAGTAATGACAAAACGGAGAACAAAGCATGTGATAAAAAGAAATGACAAGGGAAGGACAAAGCATATGATAAGAAGAAATGATAAGGGAAGGTTGAACTTCATATATGTATAGTCAATTCGATCAAACAGTGAGAGTAAATAATGATACACAATAAACTTAACCAGAAACATCATATAAGGACCGCCAATAATAATTTTGAACGAATGATAGTCGACTAAGCTCTTGACATTGAAGCCGTCTCAAACCATGACCTTCTCTCTGTTCTTCGAAATTCGTTTGACCTCACTCATTGGATCCTTTGACCATTGACGAATGGTGTTTCTGAATAATTGGTTGCAAGTCTCGTTGATGAATATTGTTCGGCTTCAATATCATCATCTTTGTGTTGAATGGCCCATTGGACATGTGCATTTTCTGCTTCTGTATCAATATCGGCGCACATAGGACAAAATACTTTTGTAACCGATTCGTTTAAGCTGCCACTGTACTGTCCATCGGGATACATGCCCTCCCCGGTCCTAAAGCAGTTTTTCGCCAATTCTTTCGTCGTTGTTTTGTTGAATCTACTGCCCAAGTACCTTGGCAATATTATATTTGACAGTCCGAATGGGAATTTTCGCCAGACGAGTTGTCGAGGCATTTTCTTCCAACAGAAAAATGTTTACGAAGGGTTATGGTTTACACAGCTACATATAGACCTTTCTTCACCTTCTAGAGAGTTAAAGTGTGAGAAGGACATGGACTTGTATACCTTACTGTAGATATGACTTCATAGCGACGATATTATACAAATAAAAATAAGGTTCATATGCTAATCAGATTAAACGATGGAGAATTTACTTTATCAATAGGATTTACTATACGATGAAATTCGATATGATATATGCGATAGAGCTGTCGGTCTGTCTAGCACCTGTCAGGTCAGGTCAAAGTTGTTGACCTAGCTCCTATGTTTTGGACAGCAAATATTGATGCATCGCCTTATTATTCGACAGTACTTTGACAAAGCCATTCAATTCCAACAATAAATGATTAGATCGAGAACGTCAATTAAGTGTTGTAGAACCGAAAGAAGAACTTTTTCCGATTCCAGACAATTAGATACGAAAGTTCGTGTTCGTCCTGTTGCGAAAATTGATTGTCAAATGTAAATGTCCTTACCTGTTCTTATAAATATCGTTTATTTCTTGGTTGTATACCTAATAATATATTGTTTTTGCTAATATGAATAAATTTTTCCGATTATACGAAACAGAACTGATACAATCAACAACATTGTATCAATTCAAGTGTTTCTTGCATAAAAAATATTTATGATTTGTGTATCTTTGTTTTAATTTTCTATTTCATGCAAGAACTTGTAATTATCTTATTTTTTTATAACATAATAAAAATAACATAATAAAATGTATTCGAAATATCAGAAATATCAATCCGCTTGGTTTGGCCTGCAGCCATTCCTAGCCAGATTAAGCCATAAAAAAAACCAGCCTGTTGACAGCTTTAGTATGCAGTTAGTTCTATTTAAAAACGTTGAAGTAACAGAGAAAAAAACGTTTGAAAAAAAAATGTTTCAGTTTAAGCGTTAGAGTTAGCAAACGTTAAAGAAAACATCTATGCTAACATCTTTCATTATGTGCTAACGAGGGGACCGATGCAACTGATAAATCGCTTTTGAGTTCAGACTCTGTGCATAAGATAGACCCTCGTGAGGTATGAGAAACCCTGAAAGGACAAGTGCCCATAGGCCTTCTGTCCAGAGTTCTAGGCATTTTATTGGAATTTTAGCCTATGACACGGTATATACCAATAAATCGAATGACGGTATTTCGAGCTGAGATTTTGCCCACAGAGGGGTCTATTTGTTAGTAGTATATCCTAAAAATTTCAGCTCAAAAGAACATTTTTCTCCCGAGATATTGCAGCCTCAAAAATCGCGCATATCCCACAAAGTCGCTAGAATTTCCTACTTTTTGGAACTTTAATATCTTGGGAAGGAAACACTCTTTTGAACTGAAATTTTCAGGACATTCTACTCACAAATAGGCCCCTCTGTGAGCAAAATCTCAGCTCGAAATACCGTCATTCGATTTATTGGTATGCACCATGTCATAGGCTAAAATTCCAATAAAATGCCTAGAACTCTGGACAGAAGGCCTATGGGCACTTGTCCTTTCAGGGTTTCTCATACCTCACGGAGGTCTATCTTATGCACAGAGTCGGAACTCAAAAGCGATTTATCAGTTGTATCGGTTCCCTCGTAAGATGATATCCGGTCAATTGTTGCTGTTCATATTACTAATAACAACGAATACTGGATTAGAATTAGAGACGGTAGATTATCTTATTTGAACTGTAAAGTTTCCATTATCATAAAGATATATATATATATAAGGTGTAAATAGACAATTCACTGTTGATGTGTATTCTATTGGCGTCTAACGTTGCCTTACGATATTTTTGGTAATTGTTCATTGTATAGTGCGATTATTACAATAAGAAGAAAGATGACTATCAAATAACAATATAGGATTCAAATGACAATTAAACTTTTATTATAGATATAATAAATGTATTTATCGGTTTTTCTTATAAATTCAATAGTAATTTATTTAATGACAACCACCATTGATAATCCATAGTTTCTTGTGTCGAATAAAGACAAGCCTTTACTGATGTTAAACAGTATTGTATATAAGAAACCCAAGAAACTAAAACAAAAAGGTACTGGATGTGTCAAACAGATGGATGTTGTGCGTACGTGCACACTAGCATCTATAATATTGTTCATGTATAATTTATTAAAAAAATTTTCTCTACTCCCTATATTAATAAACTATCTACATCTGAATAACCTAACCTATTGTATGCTAACATTTTCGACATTTTTTTCCTCAATGTTTTCTGATTCGATCTTTTTTTATGCCATTCACTTTTTTACATGGAATTTATGCTTTTCTCTTCAACAGTAAACTAGTATCGACTCATGGGACCATGTGCACATATTCTTCATAATGTTATCAGCCCGTGAGCCCATTGATCTTGTAATAATAGATTTCTTCTGCAAACTCAGTGATGTGATATTGTGATCACAAGTCTAATTCATTGGAAAAGAATACTTTTTCCAGGATAGATAAAGTTCTTCGAGAGTTAGAAAATAGTGACAAATTTTGTGCGTGAGAATACGCTACTGTTGAAAATTCGAATGAAAACTGATTTGTAAATTCGCTTATGATGAGGGAATGATATAAGTATATTTATTCAACCTATTTTTCATGTAGAGAGGCTTCGGTCATTTAAATTCACATACGTGTTGGTTGTTCATAATCTGGCATCACACTTCACAGACTGAATTCTTCCAATATGTATGCCTATATTGTACTGTAGCTTTTACAATTTAACTTTGCGTATTCGTTTATGTTATGTATACTCGTATTGTTTTCTCTTTCGTTGGTATTCAATCTATGCTAAGTGTTATGCAGTAAACCGAACTCACATTTTTCTACACATACAGCATTCACACAATTATTCTTTCATTTCTTAAGCAGACAAAAAAAATTGAAAAAACACTTGAAAACGCTAAATATATTTCAAGCTTGGGTGTGAGGGTAAATGTTGGTGAAGAGAAAATCCACACCCTCCTCCATAGAACTTTGAGACCTCTCAGATTTTTATGTGAAATCTCTATTCTTCAATTATTGACTTTAGCGTTATGGTAACCTTACAGTCAATGAACTTTCTCTTTTCTGAATAAATTTATTATATTAAGCATTCAAAAATCTAAAAAGTAGTACAAATCTCTAAAAATATGAAAAAAAAGAAAATCCAGAACCAATCTAAAAGGTTATATAAAACTCACAATTAAAACTCGAAGAATAAATAAAACAGAAATCATAAAGACAAAACAGTCAATGTACGAATATGAGAAAAAAAAAAAAACAAAAATAATCTTTAAGTCAAAAGTTCATAAATCCGAAGTCAATAAATTCACAAAACCAAATATTGAAAAAACCCTAAAAATAAAAAGTATGTAAGATCAGATAGGCAATATTTTCAAACAGTTTGTTGCAGACAAACAAGTAATGTTCATCGATTTTCAATTCACTTGGTCCTAGATTGAAAGATGATGGGATTTAATGCTAGGATCAATTGTGTGTCGAGTAATTAGAAGCAGATCTGTATTTTTACTACATATTCTTCTATTGAAGATAGGAAACGGTCAATGGGATACGTATGATTACATTGATTGAGATATAATAATTTCAAGTAGATCACTTGGCATAATTCTTGTAGGGTTAAAATTTTAAACATTATGAATCCGTTCTAATTGTAAACGGATACCTCGACTATGCCGATATCATACTGTCTGCGATGATAAAGTAAATAAACAGATCAAAATATCTACCATAGTCTGTGATGTTAAAAGTATCGCTAGTGAGCGGTTAGGCTGATACATCCGATTAGCATGTTTCAAAAATCTATAATTCCATGCTTTCGTACTCAAAAAACTAATGCTCCTAAAATGAATAATGTCATGGTCCCAAATTCGAAAAACGCCTCGTACATAAGCCGAGAGTAACATCTCAACCACTCTGTCACAAAGTGTGAAGAGCAAGGCGATATCGCCTGATCAAAGCTATTTGCTCTACGCTTCAAGTCTGACTAACAGCTCTGTAGCGCAAAATCTAAAATTCAGAAGTCGGAAAATTAATAATACTATACTAAAACCTCTATAGTCGCGTCTCAATTCAGTCCAAGAAGTTGAAAAATCATGTGAAAATCTAAAAGGACTAAGTCCAAAAAGGAAAGAAATTCAAAGTAGCATGTCAACATATTTGTCACCGTCTATGACGTTTTAGAAGCGTTTTCGGCATTTTTATTACAATCTGTGGCAGAGATTAATAGCTACATTGCAAAGACAAAAATTGGAACTTTCTGGATCTGTGAATTTGAAATCCATGCAAAATAAGAAAGTGCATTAGAAGTTCAAACCTAGGACGTCCAAAAATATCAAAGAGCACGTTAGTATGTCCGTTACAATTTGAGCGAACAGAGAATGTCATTTTTCCCACTACATACAGTGCCAGTCATAAGTTTCGAGACATGTAAAACTTTAGTTAACTTCAACCATTTTTCATCAGATTTTTTTTTACCACAGATAGGACTCGAAAGTAATGCTAAATGAAGTCACTACAGAGTCATGGTAGGAGTCCAGCAGTGCACGGTGTGGCAACTAGTTACTTATGTCTCGATCATATATGATGAGCGTTTGGCGCAAAAAAAGATGGATATGTGAAGCTGTATATGGCGCTAGAGAAAACAGTCATAGCTCGTCAAATTACGGAATAACAAATAAAACCTTTTGAGACTATTTTCGCCCCATATGTTCAACATTGGCGAATATCCTTTTTTTGAAAGCATACTTCCTATCTCAGTCAATCGAGCATGAATCGATACCATCGATCATAGTTTTTTAGCTGCGCTAGTGATAAAAATACGGTGAGAAATAGTTGAAGTTAAACTGAGTCTTACAAATTCTGGCTTGAAATATATTAGATCAGCTAATGAATTGCTTGATTATAGTAGAAATTGATTGTTTTCCTATTGACGTATTTATTATTTATTATTTTTGCTTATGTCAATAGAAGAGAGGCAGTGCTATGGAACAGTACATAATAAAATGTGAGTCATTAAAATGTGGCTCATTACTCACTCCTTTCAATAAACAGAGTCGTATACAATAAGACTTTTCTAGATCGATAGTGAAACACAATCAAGCTGAGTTGGTAAAAGGACAGACGATGCTTTTGCTCTTATGTAGGGATAGGCAGTTACCTAGTAAAGTACCGCTAACTCCTCATCCTTTTCTTATGTGAATGATATAGAACATGAAAGAATATTCGAGTATGGTCTAAGATGTGTGAATAATAATTAAACTTTGTTGATCACTAATGACAATGGAATTTTCCGATGTTTGTGATTTATGTAATAGAGGGAGATTTACATTAGATTCCTTGCTCTGCTCAATACTGTTTTAGCTACGAAACCTTCCTTTGAAAGTAAGGAATACCCTTAGTTTTATTACATAGAGAGCAGTTATTCTATACTCACACGTCAGTTTAATTAATCATTTCGTTGAGTGGATTCTTGTGACTATTCTTCTGTGTTTTTAACTAAATGTATTAAAAACAAGGGTTACAATCAAGTTAGAATAATATTACGTGATGATATTTCTTTCTTACAGTGAACTGTGGCAATGAAAACCGGTGGTAATACAATCGAATCGACACGATCTCGTTTAGGACCCATAAACCAACGGCGGGCAGAAACAATCCAATAGGTTCCAGCGATCAATGCCACACCACCAATGATCACAATAGCATAGTTCATATTATCTCCTGTTACAGGATAAGTTGAAGGGAAGAACATGAATATTGAAGTGATAAAAAGCCAAACAACCGAAACAATAGCAATAGGAAGACTGAATCGGCCTAAATTGAATTCACCAACAGGGAATCTCTTTCGACCAACTGTACATCGAAAGAAAATAGGTATTACATAAGAGATTTGGAAGCCGAGCGTAGCAATCGAGATAATAGCAGCAAATGCAGTAGTTGATGCTAGCTGGAGTAAAAGAAGAAGACAATCAATACTCACGACCAAAGCTATAATAACCAATGGTGCTTTGGTCGGCGGAAAAATCCAACGAAGAGAAGATGAAAATGGGAATACACCATCACGGGCCATGGCAAAACTGAAACAAGAAAAATCATCAAGTAACGAAAGAAAAGTTTTCAGCGTAATCCGTCCGAGATGTAAATGTGAAACACGATGGATCCGTTCCACTCCTTAAGGATAGTCCTAACCATATTAATCTTAATTGTACTTGGAAGCCTGAGATGAAACTGATACCGGTCTGGATTTTGGATCGAACGATCTATATCTTTCACTTTCCTGCTCTATGATTGTATCCAATGTACGAAGGTAACCCACAAAAGAGTTCGCTGCGCAAGAAGATTTCATTTCAAGCTTCAGCCTGTTGTCTGCAGATCGATATTTTGTCGATAGGTCGGGTTTTCCTGATAAACTGACGTATCATCATTATCCTGTTCACTATCGGTAGACTAGTCTAGACCAGTAGGCCGGTCAAACCGCTATACCGGCCGGTCTGGTCCGGTCTCAAAATTTCCAGACCAGTATCAGTACCGGTCTAGAAAAAGGTAGACCGGTTCTATCTCTGTTGAAAGCTCCCCGAATTCTGTACGTTTGTCATTGTCTGCGGGGAAGAACACCACAAATTTCTCATTAAATACTTCAACACTCATTTCCAATCGTGATTCACAAAAATGTAAACATCATACAATACCCAATCCGACTGGTCACTGTAATAGATGACATGCCGCCAAAGTACACATTAACTACTAGAAGAATTGTCAGTGCAAGTGCGCCTCCACGTGGTACAGCTAATTTATAGGCTGCAACTGCCAAGTTGAGCGAAGAATTGTCATCACTGTTATTTTCCATGAACAAGGCCATATCCGGGATTGCAAAGAGCAGAGCGAGTAAGTAAGCAGCACCGACAACAGCACCGATTACACAAGTGCCTATGATCCCTCTAGGAGCTGTAAGAAAAACATCGAATTTGGAGTTTTCCTCAAGATCAAAATGAGCGTCTTTCATCTGTTCAAACGAAATTCGAGTTTAATTCTTTGACGTTCTCTCTATATAGACATAGTCAATCGCTATCTCAGATATTTACTTACCTGCAAGACTAGCGTTTTGAGTTTCCTCGGCCAAATGAGCACCGGCTATATAATTTCGAAATAATACTAAAGTAAAAATAACTTCAATCCAGTAAATCTTACCGTCGTAACCGGCCATTGAGAACAGTGTCGAAAGGATACCAATACAACACATATATAGAAAGGGAAATCCAGTACCATTGTATGTGGATATAAAAACATCATGAGCAGAAGCTCGTTCAGGTGCCATAACCAAGAGAACAACAACAGTACTAATTGTAGAAGTTATTTGAAAGATAGCAGCAAGGTTATTGAACCATCCTTGTTGATCAATACGGAATATGTTTTGAATGGCCCATACAACGGTAATTCCTATACTAATACCTACTTGCGCTCCTGTACTCAACGATTGTTTACCATCAAGAATAAGAGCAGCATTAACAATGCTAGCGAAACCGGATGAGAACGCAGCATTAGCTTTAATATGCCGAAAACAGAGGGCATTTAGAATATTGTTTTCCTTCTTTACCTGATGCATTGCCAATGAAATTGAACCATCCACAAATAAATGAAGCCAATGGAGCATGTCGAGTAGGTACTAGTTGACCAGCCCTAGAGTTGAAATATAGTTTCATTTTTGAAAAATTACTAGCAACTCTTTATTATATACCAATAATAGACAGAACCAGCACTTGGATATACAGAGCAGATTTCAGCCAATGATAGACCGACGAGAATTGTAAAACCAGATCCAACAAACCAAGACCATATGGCCACACCCGATCCACCAGTTCTCAGTGCATCGGTGAAACTGATTGAAAGGGATGTGAGCACATTGACAGCAGTGAAACAGAAGGCAAATGACATGAATGGAGAAAAACCACGATAGAGTTCTTGGTGATAGCCCATTTCATGTTCACGACGGATGTCTGGTTCTTCTTCGTCTTCTTTTACTACGTTAGATTCCGCAGTCATGACAACAACGGCGGGTGACGGACCGGGAGAAGACATACTTTTTTCAATCTGAAATTGAACTTTTCTATTATTCTCTTCATCGACATGCCTCAGCCTCTCTGTAGTGTTAATAAATGAGTATTTTCTTCTGGCAGATGCAAGTTCTAGACAATTCGTACATAATCGATATTGATTCAGATGCAGTATCTTTAGTGCATGACAAAGTCTTACAATCCGATTGTTAATAATACATGAAAATTTCCACTATACAACTATTACTAATTACTAAATTTTCCTTGTTTTGCTGTGCATTTATCGAAAAACCTCTCTCGTGACTTACTGTTTGCTCTTCTACTATTTCGTCTTGAAGCACAGTGTTGATAAACTCTCCGCTGGTCACAAACGTAAGTGTATCGCTTATAGCCTTTCAAGAACTTGTTCGAAATTGGGAGAGGACGTGATTTCGCGAACTTTCTCTTAATTCTCATAGTATACGGTGGATGAAATTAGAAGACAGTGCCAAGAAGAGGTTATGAGTGCTTCATCGTGCCCTGCGCATGTTGTGTCCGCTTGGTAATCGTCCTCGACTGATGTATATCATTATTAATGATGCTCATCTGAACGGCATTGCTGGCCTTCATCTTAGTTAAGTATCAGAAGACGGGTTGGATGCAATGAAGTGATGACAATGTAAGGCATCGATGTTGTGCATTCTATTTTACTTTCAATCCAAGCACAATCGACTACTTGAGGCACTACAATGATCATAGAGTAACGAGTGGATCATAAATAACGGGTCGATTTCCTTCTTCCCTTTCTGAGGAGCGACCAGCATTGAAAGACGTCATTCTTACATCATTTGATAGAGAACTTTTCACTCTGCAAAACAGACTATTTTACGTAACGCTCCCGGTTAAGTGCATATTATGCACGATGTTTGATCTACCCTTACTGTTATTACTTCGTACATCATGTTGCACTTTATCCTTCTCTTCCTTTCTTCTGTCTGATGGACGAGTATATAAGTGTATGCTTTGTATGGAAACGATGCGATTCTTGATAGAAAGAAATATAATAGAGCATAGTACCATCAGTGCTAACTCTTCTCCTAATCTAAAAATCGTCACATTTGGCGATCCTGGCAATCGGTCTTCTTTCTCTTGTGTTCAAAGTCCAACGTCTCTATCTTAGTTTACAACATCATCCTTGCATCACATTTTATTTTGAACAACACGAAATAAAACGATGATACCGATTATGTTCGAGCTGTCGAATAACTGGAGATGATGTAGGGGCAGTATTATTACCGAATGTCAGCGAACGTACTAAAGGGTGGCTTGCGTTCCAGCCGACTGTGCGTAGTCCCAACGCATTTTCCTTATAATATCGGTACGTACTGCGCTTTGGCGTCTCGACTCACTCTATTATCCAGCACTTCGTTCATTCTCTTCATCAGTTTCATACACTCATATCAACAGCGCAACTATACCGCTCGTCTCTAACTTCTAAGTGACATCAACATTCAAGTTTGCGAGTGCTGGTGTGACCTTATTGTGTCTTTTCACCTCCTCAATGCACTGAACGGCTGTGGCTTCTGGTACGTGCGTAGTGACACATCGGCTTACGTATATAAATAGCGAGTCCATCTCAATTAGGTAAGGATTGAGATGGCGACATACCGACCAAATCGTCGATTCATCCATGAGCAGAACGTAGTGGAAGTGTTCTCCTTCTGTTGTCTGGTGGTTTGTCTCATCAATGTCACACCTTCACCAGCATTTTAACAGCTGTTCGTTCGCATGTATTTCTTCGTTGTATTTTTTTTTCTTCTTCTGTTAATGTATCCTCATTAATATCGTTCTAAGTCGATACACTATTTCGACACTTTCTGCTACTTGTCTCCTCTCTGTTAGTTTTTTTTCTTTTTTTCTTCTCTCTTGATGTTACGGACGCACGGGATAGCGTCCAATTTCCATCGGGGATGTAATGCTCTCGGTTAAGCGCATATTATGCATGATGTTTGATCCGCCCTTACTGTTATTACTTCGTACATCATGTTACACTTTGTCCTTCTCTTCCTTTCTCCTGTCTGATGGACGAGTATATAAGTGTATACTTTGTATGGAAATGATGCGATTCTTAATAGGAAGCAATATAATAAAGCGTAGTTTTATCAGCGCTAACTTTTCTTCTATCTAAAAATTGTCACATTTTGGTTTTCAAATAAATGAAATAAATATTTCTGAACGGCAAAAAATTAAAATGATCAACGACTACTGAATCACTCATTGAAGATCTCTTATCTTCTGCAGATATATATTGATTTGTGTAAGCATATGCTCATAAAGTTCGATGCTAAAAGCAAAGTAATTATTTACTATTAATAGATAGAGATCCTCTCAGAAAAGGGTCTTTGGCGATATTTTCAGAATTTTACTTCAAACATTTTTCATTCAACTATTTTTCCTAAAACTCTGAAATATGCAATGAATGATGTAGAGTTTTAGTGGGAATCTTATAGCATATTTGAAGTTTCAGCAGAACATTTTTTAAAAACTTTTATCATTTCTATCTTTTTTTGAACATTGGTGGAGGTACACCGTTCAATTCATTTAGTGCCTACATATTCTGTGAAGGACGTCGTCACTCTGTTGTTTATTCCCTTGATACTTGTTCACACGATATTTAAAATAGATCCTATGAAAAATAAATTACCTATAGAGAAGCGAGTCTTTTCTATCTTTTTTCCTACATGAAGTGAATCAGTCATTTTTCTTTTTAAGAATCAGAGGCATGTATTTACTGTATATGTTCAAGCATATAAAAAGAAGAAAGAATTGCATCGTCATGCCTGTAATGGATTGTTTTTCATGAATCCTTTTGCTTTCAATGTAGTGATTGATTTGCTCTTGAAATTATTTGAGCTATTAGATTAATATCGACTGTTTCAATACCTACATCGATTCTATTAATCTCTTTGCAGAATCTATGTGGCTTATCCCAATCATAGTGTAGCCAAGAAATAGTCGATATCATTAGAGTGCAACATATTTTCAAGATTCAGTCTCTCTAGTGCTTACTCCAAAATTTTTGCATTTGTCAATCTTCCATCAAAACCCCATCGAAAACTCAAAGATAAGGCTGAATTTGAGCTTGACAACAGCACCTGACCAATTATGAGCAGTTATCCAACTTAAGTTAATGCATTCATGGAAACTCAACGAGTTCTATTCGCCGCTACCTTCAAATATTGCGAATGGTTCCATCATATTTAGCGATGTTGTTCGTACATTTCCCACTCCCTCCTCTCTTGTACGATTCTACAATATGATCTATATGTTTTTCTCATCGAACCAACTTGTCCTTGTTACAATTAAGGATCGATAACATGCTAAGAAAGAATATTACTTACAAAGATAATTATCGTTACATCAACGAATTATGTGATTTTAATTTATCTCTTCATGTTCTGGGCGATGCGAATGCCTATAAATTGGCTAAAACAAAAATACTTACTCTCCTCTATCAGAGACGTCAATCACGATAACACGATGTTATTCTTCAAATTGGATTAACGAAGTAAAACCTCGATTTGATCAAATACGTGACTATTGCTTATCTACAGGATTAACGATCGCGTTCTGCGCAGAAGATTGTGTGAGTGCTGTATGAGATGTTGTCTATAAGAAATCAAATTTGTTCGTCGAGTTTAAAACACCGCTCGACAACGCCCGAGAGAAAACAGGGTGTGGGTTAGTCTTAAGATCGGTTCTTACACCCATCCTCAAGATCCACATCCATACCCATCCAAAAACGCTTCTAATGTTGTTGATTCAAAGATAAATGTCTAGAGAAAAAATTGCTTTCTGCCAGTTAGAATTATGGCCATATGGTTGACTAAGAACAGACGAATGATCAGCTCATATGCATCAGTGTGATCAAGTGTAAATAATCTATTGAGATATTTTACGTCTTTGTTATCATACGCCTGTGTATATCTGACCGTACACTTTTGAGGTTCCAAGAATACTCTGAATATTTGTGATTCTTCAGGTAAAGTTTGATCTTCTGTTTTTTTTTCAAAACTTGATTATGGCGACTAAGATATAGATATTCGTACGACACGACGTTCAATAATATCATTATACATATTAAGAAGAACGTACTTACAGTCAATGATAACTTTTTACATTGATAATTTAATCTATGATGTAAAAATGACACATCGACTGTGGTTGCTGGAGATTTTGTTATTATCTAACCAAGATCTTTGGTTTCCCAAAATTTCCAGCTCTCTAGTTAAAACTAGCGCTTCATTGCATGAACTAGATTGAAATACGTGAATTTTCGTACTTGATTTTTGTGACTCACATCCATTTCAAAACAGAAAAACTGTGGGTATTTAGTGAATAACTTTTGATAGAAACGAGAGAGAGAGAGAGCTGCAGTTTCCACCATATGAAAGAGGCTGTATCACTGCATAGTTTCATATAATACTCAAAAAACATTGATTCATAATTCGATTGTCAGTCAGCGATCTTCAGAAAAATACTGAAAGTTCTATGATGATTGCATCGAGTTTTAATTATAAGGAGTGTGATAGATCTACCAGTTTAGGATCTACAAATCTACGCAAATCCAAAATATCTACCTTGTTTTCATTCAAGAGTTATATATGCAACATTACGCAACATAAGCACATTTTCGACAATTTTTACAGAATTTCAGAAGTTCGCAGGCACATATCTCTTCTTGAAAATGTCTCAATGGCCTACAATATTTGCTGTAGACTCAGTTTTGTATGTGCTTTCCATCAGTAATCTCGAAACTGTCAAGTGGTTCTATGATCAATCCCTGAAAACAATGAAGACCATCTTAGAAACGTTCGATATATACTTTAATTATCGGAGATTGTAGTTCGCATCGAATTTTCTGTTCCCTAAAAATTTCATCCAAAACGAATGTTCTTTGACTCCGGTGTCATCGATTGTAACAGTAACAGCTATGGTAAGGATGATGACCAAAACAGCTTATTTTGGTGCCGCAGACTGTTGTCTATGTAATTCACTCAAAAATACATTCGTTTTGGATGAAATTTTCAGGGAAGAGAAAACTCAATACGAACTACAATCCCCGATAATTAAAGTATATATCGAACGTTTCTAAGATGGTCTTCATTGTTTTCAGGGATTGATCATAGAACCACTTGACAGTTTCGAGATTACTGATGGAAAGCACATACAAAACTGAGTCTACAGCAAATATTGTAGGCCATTGAGACATTTTCAAGAAGAGATATGTGCCTGCGAACTTCTGAAATTCTGTAAAAATTGTCGAAAATGTGCTTATGTTGCGTAATGTTGCATATATAACTCTTGAATGAAAACAAGGTAGATATTTTGGATTTGCGTAGATTTGTAGATCCTGAACTGATAGATCTATCACACTCCTTATAATTAAAACTCGATGCAATCATCATAGAACTTTCAGTATTTTTCTGAAGATCGCTGACTGACAATCGAATTATGAATCAATGTTTTTTGAGTATTATATGAAACTATGCAGTGATACAGCCTCTTTCATATGGTGGAAACTGCAGCTCTCTCTCTCTCGTTTCTATCAAAAGTTATTCACTAAATATCCACAGTTTTTCTGTTTTGAGATAGATATCAGTAATATTTATAAATTCTGAATGGAAAGAAACTTTGTAAGAGAGTGTTTTTCAAAAGCGTAAATTATAATAATAATCAATGTGTGTGAACACGGCCTTCGTTGTATTCTATGACCAGCTGTAATCAATATGCCACTTTGTTCATTGTTTTTTCACATTTCTTTTTCGAAAATTTCTTCGTATGTTTTGCAATTTCTTTTGCTAATTGTAACGATGTGTCAAACACTTTTTACGAACGCTTTCTCCCAGTATACGCCACACATCTCCAATTGCCTTCAAACATTGCTGCATTGAGCATTGTTTCCTACTATTTCTATATGTTTCTAAAATAATTATGCTACGAACTATGTCACCAATACCTCATCCTTTTCTTTGCGACGTTCTAAATTCAATACAAAACATTAAAAATATATTCTCTTTGCATAATTAACAGTGTGGGTGTGGGAAAAGAATACTCACAGCCCCCCCATACCCTCATCGTTAAAATTGAGGAAAGTAAATTTCCATGTTCGTAATAATGTTATGGCCAAAGTTGAACGTGTTTCTTATAGCTGAGATGAAAGATGTTCGGATAATGAAGTAAAGTATAGAAGTGAACTGAAATCTCGAGGATCAAGCCACACAGGAGATATGTCGAATTCATCACCTAACTCCATCATGCGTTGTGAAATAACTTTTCGAGATAGTATCTCCGTCGTCATGGCTAATGCTTGTCTTCGACATAAAATATTAAACACTGATGATTTTTCAACATGGCATAGTATGAATGGTATACCGTTGTTGAAGGCCATGCGGCTTAAAGAAGACAACAGAGATTGCTTGTCATCATTCGAGGATGAAATTGAGCTAGGTGATTGAAAAAAGTTGAATACAAGCCAGTACGAACCGCGATAAGCGTTCGTCTGAGAAGATCGATCATCACAAATGATAGCATTGGAAGGTTGCCATACGGATGCTACCGTATATCGACCCGAAGCGAAATCGCCGATAAAAAAGGTGCCGATATATTCAATCATTTTCATAATACATCGCAACTCATCTAATACAGGAAGGCAAACCCAATTGGCTAAATCAATCGTACACAATCGTTCCATTTCTGCTGAAGTAAGTTTCCGTAATGAAGTAGTCGTGGTGTTCGATTGTGTAGCAATAACGAAGATATCTAATAGAGCAATTTCTTTTCGTTTCGTCGCTGTATGGACACGTTGTAAAGTCAAGGATGGAATGTTGGTGAGTAGTGTGTAGCCCTGACTAAAATCGAGTTGGTCAAGTTGGCAGACTTTTGTTGTATGCGAAATCAATGTGAGGATCAAGCGTTGACGTCGTCGATTCGGTTCAACACGCATTAAACGACCAAATGCGGTTCTCATTATCTTCCCACCGAACTGTACCTCTTTCAAATTGATCACACAAGTGGCTACTATTCGTCCATTTCTAGGTTCTCGCAATTGAAAACAGTACGATTTAGGATATTGTTCCATACACCAGAGATAATCAGTAAATTCACAATGAAAAGCTGCTGAAAACGATCGACCATCCAGACCCATCATCGCGGATGTTTGATTCGTTGCTTCACAACGTCGAAACAGATCGACCAGTTGAATGCGATCGTTACAGTAATCTTCCTTGGTTCGATAGCAGAAATCGAGCTCTGAACCTTCCATCGCCATATAAACAGTCATATGTTCTGTTTGCACACAGTGATGTCAACCGCTTTAACTACCAACAATAGCTGATATAATAAATGACATAGCAATTCATGTAAAGGGAGTCTTTTCTTATCTTGACATAACGACAAAGGTGTATGGATGGCAAAAGTAAACCAGATATGAGGCAAGAGGGGATCTTTTTTGTGCAAAGTGGCATGTTTGACCTAGCTTTCAATATAATACAGCACAGTGAAGACAATTCATGTTGTTAAGATGGGATGGTCATTCTTTTCTCATTATATTCGTAAATGTAACACTCCGCCGTGCTAACATGATAATATAAAAAGAAACTATGATATTTAAGCATTAAACAACAACATAAATGTGATGAGTCTTACAGTTGCTATCAATATCATTCAGTCGAGTATTGACTCAGCTCGTGTAAGTGACAAAGGGTAAAAACAGAGACAAAAAGAAAAAAAACAAAAAAATTCAGAAACTTGTGAAGAAGCACGTAAACGAAAAAGAGAGAAGAGAAGAGAAGAAGGACTCTCGTAAGTGTGTCAAGGACAGAAAAACAAGAAAAAGGAGAAACAAAAAAAAGATAAAAGGAGAAGGATTCTGCATGCCTTTTCTTTGTATACAACTACTTTATTTCAATAAATGATATTCATTTTAAGAAAAGCAATTCATGCTTTCCTATTAATTACTTTACACAATTACTAGGAAATAATTGACTAAGGTGATCCTTCCTTCTTTTATAAAAACCATCCCAAAGAAAAATATCATTAAAGAAAAGTGAACATCCAAGGTCCTTTGTGTGTATACATTTTCAGCTTCTTTGAATGTAGTGTTTAACATAAGCCTCCAATGATAGTTCACTGGTCATAGTGGATAAGTTACGAGTTGAGATAAAGAGGCAGCGATAAATGAAAAAATGCATATGAGAAAAAAACTGTTTGGACACCATGATAGAGATGGAGCGTTTTGCTTTTAACCATCTAAATTTTTCGAGGGATTTTTGAATGTTTCCTATATATCTATCGACTGCTAGTTTCCGGGATAATTTGTTTGTTCATGTGAATCCTATATATTTAAATTCGTTTACTAATTCAGTTTTTCGTCCATTCATTTCTATGTGCATTCTTGGCTTTCTTATTTGTGAATAAAACAACCGTACCACTGTTTTTGATACACTTATAGATTGTTTCCATTTTTTTTTGAGTAAGCAAATAGTCAATCATAGATCGGCACGGCTAAGTGTTACGGAATTTCATTTTTTTACATTGTGACGTCAATATCTTCTCAAAAATAAAAGCTAACTCTCTGAAATTTACGTCATAGATAGACACCATTTAGATCCGTTACCAAGAAAACTTTCATTGATTTTTCTTTAACCAGACCTGAGCTATTTGAAAAATACCGCCTGTTACGGAATTTCAAAAACGGAATTTTTTTTAGTCTGAAGTGGGAGTTTAGTATTTTATTATGAAACGAAGTGACACATAAATAAACATTCTCTATAAATCTGTTCAGTTTTCAACAAACTTTTACAATATAAGGGCAGGTCTTGACAAACAGAACAACATCAAATAAAAAACTTGAAATACTATCTATTACGAAGTTTCATCTTTTTTTGACTTTTTAATGGGGAAGGTTGAAGTACAGAGACAATTTTTATGAACCAAGTAGTTCATTTTTATTATAACAAAAAAAAGCACACAGTAGTTTCTAAAATGATATATCATGTAAAAAAAACAGTATAACAAAATAAAAATCATAATACAAATGAACAATTATTTTTTCTGTGCTATTTAAATAAATTCTACACTGAAGTTCATCAAGAGTGTGGGTGTGAAGCAGATGACGAAGTTCATCCACACCCACACCCTATACTCACACACTGATCATGATTATGATGAACCAGTCTTCACATATGAATAAGCCACATGATAATAAATGTAATATTGATTTAGGTTAGTTTACTATTATTTGAAATCTTCATCTCAAATTCTTAGTTGTTTTTGATCGAGAATATTCGATACTTGATTCAGCTCTTGCTGGTTTATTTGAACAAATTTATTTAAATACTGGTCGAACATTACCATGAATTAGAATACGTATTAAATAAATTAGCAAATTATAAACTATTTTATTCATCAACATAAAATGTTATACAAATTCATCTACATCATCATCTTTCAACAACAATACCATCAGAACATCTTTATAATCGTTTAGATAAACAATTAAATGATATTTGTTTATGACCATATAGTAGTCAAATATCATTATCATCAACTAGTACAAGAAATAATTCATCAATAGGTTATCATTTAATATCAATATCACCACCAACAACAACTATTGAAAATTCAATAAAGAACATGTTCATAGTGATTCTAATGATGAACAAAGACATTTAAATCAAATTCAAGTAGATTCATCTTCTTCTTCTTCTTCTTCTTCTTCTCAAGAATCACTTGTTCATTCAGTAAGTCGACAATCTTTACAATAAACCTTATTTGTTTTAAATAATAGTTATATGACACGAAATACACACAGTTTAGCATCATCAAATATTGATATACCTATAAGAACAAAAAGTTCATTAGTTTCCACTATTTATTATTGTTTAAAAACAAATGATGAATTTAGTGGAACGACTAGAATACAGACGATTTTACCAGCAGCAAAAATGAATATTAAAGCACTTAATCATAGTTTATGAAATAAAGTAAGAATTATTTACAGTGTGGGTGGATGTGAAGAACAAGAAGAACATTCACACCGACGCTCTCATAGTTGTTGATAGCATTCTTTTTCTTTTATTAAACATTACGTCTATATAGATTCCTGTTACTGAACAAAGCTTAATCAACATACGCAGTGGAACGTACTGAATCTAGAGTAGCCTGAGCAATTTCTGTTGGATCTCTACCAATAAGTTAAGAGTAGAAGGGAGGAGGGCGAGTCTTTTTATACCATTCAGATGAAAGACAGTTAGTACTTCTTGTTTCCAACTTACATTTTGTACTGTATAAAGCTGAAGCGGTTGAGCAAAAGTTTTCAGCTTGTGTCAAAAGGCGATCAGTTAAAAAAAACATACTAACATTTGTTTTTCATTTCATTTTGACTCTCAAAAGAAGAATTTTCAATCTAATTTACTGGAAACGCAGAATAATGATGCAGCAGTAGTGTTCACAAAAAATAAGAAATTAACGTATGGGTTTGTTGAACATGTTTCTTAGACATGTAAGCTTAGTTATAAAAATCGAAGAAAACTTTCGGCAACTTTTAGTTTGTTTAACTCAAGTTTTCTGTACGATTTTTCTAAACTTGTAATAGAAGAACACTCAATGTTTTCTCAAACATGTTTTCTAAGTTTCTTTCCCTAAGAAAATGTCACCATTTGTCTTCGAATGCAGTTGAAAAATTCTGGCGTTTGCATAAGAATTTCGATGTGTTGCATAAGTCTATTCATCTGATGGAATGATAAACCAATATTTAAGACTATCCTTATCTACGACACGTTAATTTAAGGTAGGCTTCAGTCTACCCAAGTCTTGTGGATCCAGTACCTCTCTGTTTTCGTCGATGTTCTTGATTTAACGCTGATGCAAATATTTCATATTTTATATAATAGTCCATGCAATATAGAGTCAATGATAGCTATTATTACATTTGTCTTTCTTCTGATAAGAAGAACAGTGCCCAGCCTAACTTTCTTAACTATGTCATTATTTAATGAATTATTGTTCTTCTGTATCGCGTACAACTAATATTCATCATGTTTTGGTGTATCAATCAATGAAAAATTTCCTAGATAATCTATATCAAGTGCAATTTATATTTATTGTAGAAAAAAAAATAATTCAATTACGAATGAATAATAGATAAGAAGAAAAAAAAAAGTAATTATGAACAAAAGAATTAGACAAATCATACCAAACAAAATTCACACGAATCAAAACACAACAACAAAAACAGTAACTGTATGTATCTTTTCATTGAAGTAAGATATATATATATATATGATGTATAGGCTATTGAATGGTTCTCTTGTATGAATAAATCAATAAGAAAAAAGAAAAAAGAAAAGAAGAAAAAAGGAACATAATAGTAGATATTGATAGACCAATCGAAAAACTAGTCTAACATATTATTTGACTTCTTCATATAATAAATTATACTAATGGAAGAAGACAAATAAAGAAGAATTAGAAGATAAACGAGGTCTTTGGTTTTTTTCCTAATAGTCTTGTAATCGAAATGAATATGAATTTTTCCTGAGTGAAAGAAACAAAAAAAAGCGAAGAAATTATCGATCTGCAATAGGATGTACAGATCAAGATGCATACACATATGAAAGAATCATTCAAATGAAATTCATTCACATATCGATACAATACCATAAAAACAAAAGAAACCATCTGACATGTACCATATATACTCTTAAATTTTCAATATCGATTATTTTAATTTTATTGATGATAATTATTAAAATTGTACAATCGAGATGATGGTTGTGTGCGTTGTTCTAAACTGCTATGATCTGATAATGGTGAATCATTATCATCATCTTCATCACTATAATGTCTATTATAAATAAATAGAAAAAAAAAACACACACACACACACACAAATTTTTATTTTATATTGAATTTAAAAATACTTTTAATCTTACCCTTGAGTTAATCCATGTCTTTTCTTAGCTGCATTTTTTTGTTTAACTTGTTTAACTGATGTTCGATTACGTTGAACTATTTGAGATTGATCATTTAAACGATTTTGATATACAATCATATTTTGTGTTGAACCATAACCTGAATTTGGACTAATTGAATTTGATGTTTCATAATCAGCCATAATTCCTGATGATGATAATGATTTTGATGGTCGTATTGGTGTTGACATAACAAGATTGGTTAATGTTGGTGATGATGATGTCCAATTTTGTTTATTATTATTATTATCAATATTAGATGTCATTTGTTGTTGTTGTTGTTGTTCATATGGTATATGTTGAAAACCTGTTGATGTATAACGTTTTGAATATTCATTTGAATTTTTTGATAATTCTTTTCGACGATTTTTTGTTGATATTGGTTTTGAAAATTTATATATTTGATCATTTGTTTGAATATCAAGATTATTATATAATGCATCAATTTGATCGATAGTTTCATTAAAATTATTTGATGGTTGAGAATAATTATGCACTATTTCATTAACTTGATCAAAATAATATGGTTGTTTAGAATGATAATATGATGAATATGTTTGATTAGGACTATTAGATTGTTCATCACTTGAATAATTTGTATTAGGACATTGATAACGAAATTCATCGGAACTAAAATAACCAGATGAACGATTTAATGAACGATCTGATGAATGAAAATCACTATTAATTGTAACCATATTTCCTGGTCGTGCAAGAACATTTTGTATTGAAACACGACCATCTTTTGATGTTGTTACAATGGCACGTGAATCTTGATCAAGTGATATAACAGTAGGTTGTGGTGGATATTGTGGTGGACGTTTTTCAATTTCAATTTCAAAATCTAAATTCGAATTTATTAAATTATCAAGACTACTAGAATGATATTTTGTTTGAGGATAATATGTTAATTTTGAGCTAGGAGAATATGATCGCTGTTGCTGTTGTTGTTGTTGTTGTTGTTGTTGGTTTTGATCGTGTAAAGATAAATGATAAGATGAAGAACGTGTTGGATAACTTATTTGAGAAGAATAGTCACGTTTAGTTCCAGTAGGACCTAGAATAAATAAAGAAAAGAAAAAAAAAACTAAATTTTGTAAAAATAATGATTGAAGAAAAAAAAACACATAATTAGTAATACTCCCAAAAGCTTCAAGAATATGAAAAAAAAAGAATGTTTTAATTGACTTGCATCGAAAAAGAAAGTGACACAAGAAAACAACAACAAAAAAAAAAATCACAAACCTAAACTTGCTAGAATAATAAAAGAATGAACAAAAAAAAAAAGCCAACAGAAAAGAAATTCAAAGAACTTTTCGTTTTTTTATTTTTGCCTTAACTTACCAATTCGTGATCGATCTTGTCGTTGTCTATATTGTTGACTAATTGATGGTGGTAAATAATTTGTTGCATGTGCACGTTGATAATGTGATCTTGAACGTCCTTCATCTTGTTTGATTTTTTCACTAAGTTCAGGTTCACTTATACCATGACGTATTGTTGTTTTTTTCTTAACATCACTAATAAGTTCAGGTACACGAACAATTGCAACAATTTCATTTGGTGAATGTTTATCAAATATAATTTGATTATGTGGACTTAATGATGTTACTTCCATTGTATGTGTATTAATATTATTTGTTCGTGTTAATGAACTATGACGTATATTTTCTTGAGATTGTTCACGTTCAATTGGTTTAAACCATGTTGGTTCAATACGAACTGGTATTGCTTCATGTATTGATGAATCTTAAAAAAAAAATTCAAAGATTTGTTTTTGTTTTTTGAAATAAAATTCTATATGAAAATTTTTTTACCAGTAGTTTTAGTTGATTCATAATATTGTGGTCGTTCATCTACTAAAATACGTTTTGTTGGTGTTGTTGTTGTTTCATCAGATGAACTATATGTTGAATAAATTTTTTTCGATGAACTTATTGGACTTGATATTCGTTCAGTTTTTATTGATTCTTTTATTTCATTTGTTCGTTGTACTTGACATTCAACATGTGTTTCAGTTTCAATTGTTTCAATTTCATCAACAACTAATGGTTTTCTTGAACGTGATTGTGTTATTATTGGAACTTTACCTTTTTTATCAATTCCACTTTGATAATTTGATAGATTTTCATAATCATCTGATGTTGAACTTATTAATTGTCGTCGAACAGTTCGTTGTTGAGGATGCGTATGTATTGGTTCACTTGGAGGAATTTCAGTACTATATTTATATGTTGATCGTGATATAGAATCATCTAGATTTTGAATTGGTGTTTGATCAGTATCGGAAGTTTGTCGTCGAGCATAAGATGAAATTGTTGATGGTGTTGTTGAATCAATATAAACACCATTTTCATATGTACGTGTTGCATCATCAGTAATAGATGTTGATACGTTCTGACGCCAAGAAGGTGAACTTGTTCGTAATTGTTGACTTGTTGTCGTTGTTTGTTCATATATACCAGAATCAGTTGTAATATTTGATTTATTTTGATCATGAATTGATTTTGTTGAAATTGGAGATAGATCAGATGCAAGTTCAACTAGAATACCTTTACCTATAGATAATAAGAAAAAAAAATGAGTTATGTAAAGTTTAGAATTAAATATATATATATATATATATATATACCTTTACTTATTGGTACATGTGAAAGTATATTTTCCATATTTCTTTCATTAAATTTAGTTGTTGTTTGTTGTACAGTTAAATTTGTATTATCAATTGGTTGTAATGTATTTTGTGAATAATCTCGTAGACGTGTTTTTGATGTACGTCGTCGTAAATCATAATTTTGTTTTGCATCACTTAATTCATCTTCACTTTCATGACCAGCATCTTCAACATGTATTTGTTTAGTTGATTTTGGTGTTGTTGTTGTTTGTAATAATCGACTTGTATCAGAATCAATTGTTGATTGAGCTTGTTTTTTTTTTATTTGTATATCAATTGTTGTTTGTGGTATTGGTTTTATTATTGATGATTCAAGTTTAGATGTAATAGCATCAAATTCTTTTTTACCAAGATGTTCACTTGGTTGTATACGTGATGTTGATTTTGATTCAATACTATCAATATGAGATAAACGATCAGTAATAATAGATGGTACAGTATGAGTTTCACTCATACGACGTTCATTTGAATCAAATTCATTGATCTAATAATTTATAATAAAAGTAAATATAATTGTTTCTTTCTTTTTTTTTTCCCTAAATTCTTCTTAAATTATACCATAAAGATGAATTCATACCTGAAAATTTTTATTATTATGCTATCTATTAACATAATCAATGATTTTATTCGATTTTTTTTGTATTATTTTTTTTTAAACGAAAATAATTTTCATTTAATTAAAAAAAAAATAATCATTGATTTTGTTGTTGTTATTGTTGTTTTTTTTACCCCTCCCATATTGATTAGTATGAAGAAAGAAAGAGAGGGAGTGAGAGAGAGCAAAAGAAAATAACACAAGTAAGCAAACACCACAGATACAAATTATTATTAATTCAACCCCAAGCAAATTTTAAAAAATCTTTTCTATATATCTTACCGGTCGTCGAGTCCGTTCTTTATTTGTTTGTTCACGTTCTTCAAAAAGTTTTCGTCGTTGTTCTGTTAAACCATTTGTTGTTATTGAATATTGATATTTTGTTGTATTATCATCTTTAATAAAGCCATTACGAGTTGATTCAAATGTATTTTTTAATTCATCAACACGACCAAATGATGGTCGATCAGTTTTAGTTGTAATTTGTTCATATTGTTTTCGATGTTCATCGATAGTTGATGAAGGTATATATTTTGGTGATTGTCGACGACGATCATCTTCATCAATTGATGATGTTGAAATAGGTTTTTCTCGTGTTGTAGACTAAGATAAAAGATTAATTAATCAAAAATATAAAATAAATAGAAGCAATAAAATATCAGTTAGTATATTCATATTGTAAAAATTAAATTAAAGAAGTCAAACAACACACATATAATACAAGTATTATTATTATCTCATTGTCTCAACTTACATCAACAAAATAGACTCTTTTCTTTTTCTGTTCATTTTCATCTATGGATGAGTAATAAGATTTTTTTTTGTCTGGTATTGATTTAAATTTTCGTTGATCAATATATGTTCTATCACGTCGAGGAATTTGAAATTCAATTTCTTTAAAACGTTGTTGAGTATATGATGGAGTCATAGATGCATGTTGAGCAATATAATTTCGATCGAAATATTTTTTATACTATATGAAATATGGTATCTTCTCATTCGAATATTTTTCTAATGAGGAAACTATCTCCAAATGTAATCTGTGTTTTGAGCTCAGAAGAAGATCTTGGTTAAGTCTAAAAGAGCTCGTCTTCATAGAACCTTTGTGTTTTGAATTTTTGATCTATTTTTAGATATTTACGAGAAAATCATATAATGAAATTTTGTTCATAGATAGGTATAATAACCTTTGGAAAATCTTAAAATTTTCAAACGAAAGGAATATTCCTTGGATGAGATATTGAATTTCTAAGTAAATTCAATTTTTGTATGATATTAGTAAAATATGCTGAGCTAAGCATCGTTTTGCTTGAAATTCTGAGTCTATCAGACTTGTCTTTAAGTCAAAAGCTCAAACAAATAATTGTTCGGAAAACAAAACGTTACAAACATTTATTTTGTTCAGATTTTGGCTTATACCGGTGTCCTATAGAGTGAGAATTTTAAGCTCTATCGACTAGTAGACATCCCAAGTAAAACAGCGCTTCGAGTGAGTAAAAGCGTATATTACCGATGTGACATGTCTGTGGTAAACAGCTATGTTTCGGAAATTCAATATATCAACAAAGTAACATTTTTTAGTATTCAGTACAAAGGCTCATGATGATGAACCTTTTTAGACTTCTCCTAGTCTTACTAAGATCTTCTTATAGGTTCAAACGACGGATTACAATTGAGATAGTTCATTCGTTAAGAACAAAAAAACAAAAAAAAGAATTTTTTTCTCTTGTTTCAATTTACCTGATCATATCGATCATCATCCGAAGTTGGAGCATAGATTTCTCTAAGTTTATTTCTCCAATCTGAATCTCGTCGAATAGGTGATGTTTGAGTAGTTGTAATATAACTATCACCTAAATCATCTTCTGATGTTTCATGTCGAATTTTTGGTGTATCAATTTCAACATGATATTCTTCACTAATAAAATCTTCATGTTCTTGTTTTCGTTTTTCAGGATAATGTAATGTTGTTGGTGTTACAATAGTTGATACACGTTCATAATGTGATGATGGAATTGTTGATATAGTAGCTTGAGTTGTTGATGGTATAGGTGAATATCGACCAGGACGTACACGATCATAAGTTTTTGATGATAATGATGAATCAAATTTTTGTGTTTGTGATTCAATATCTTTCGCAAGTTTTGAATTATAAGCAATTTCTGCTGTATAAGTATCTTCTGTAGTCCATTGACGATCTTGTGATAATGATGACGATGGTATCGTCATCGTTATTGGTAATGAGGGAAATGATGAAGAAGAAGGAGGAGGAGGAGGAGGAGGAGGTTGATGAATCTCCTCAAAAATATTAGTTTGTACTTGATCAATAGGTATTATTGTACTTGATGGTACACTTCGTTGAACTTCTTTAACAATATCATAACTTTTATGTCGTTTAATACGTACATTTTTTTCTTTATATTCTTCTTTAATAACATCACTTTTAATACGTTCACTTGTTTCATCAATTATTGAACGAATTAATTTTTGTGTATTTTGATCATATTCATCTGTACGACGACAACGAAATTCTTCACTCCATTCTTCAAAAAAAGCTTCTTCACTTGTTATTGATTTTTCATCTTCACTTATATGTTCAATAATTGTTTCTGGTACAAGTATATTATCATCTTTTCTATTAATATGAGTTGATATTAATGGAGCTTGCATAATAACAGGTGTACGTTCAATAATAGAATGTTTTGTTGTAAGATCTTTTTCACTTCCATAATTATATGTTGCTTGTTGTTTATATTGACCACTTGTACCCATATTAACATCAACAGTTTTTTTCATTGATACATCTTCATATATAGGACCGGATTCAGTTGGAGCCGGTGGACGAACTAAATAAAAATCAATTAAATTTTTTTTTTCTTTTTTTATTCAAAAGAAACCATACAATTGAAGCGTGTGTGTATATATATATATATATAAATCAGTATGAGAATATAAATAGATTCACTCAATTATTTAATTCATCTTACTTCGATATTCTACGGTTAATCTAATTGTTGCACCACGAGGTGTTGAAGCATTTGCTTCTATTTCAATAAGTTTTTTTTTTGGTGATGATGTAGCCATTATTTAACCCAAAAAATGAATATACGTATGTATGTATGTGTGTCGATGGAAGAGAAATGAGAGGATTTATAACAATCGTACGAGTATGATAGACATTTAGTTTTTTTTTTTTTAGTTCTTGCGTGAAAAGGATGAATATGTAAGTAGAAGAATAGCTAGTAATCGTTGCTCATCGTTGTTGAGAAGCACTACTATGAAATAAGGGCGTGTTGTAATAAAAATCACTCGTCTTATCAGACTTTATTAAAAGAACGAAAAGAAAGAAAAAGATGTAAAATGAATTAGAACTAATGTTATTGGTACCATTCAACATTTATTTTATGGTGAGAAGAAGGAAGATGATTTCGTATCTTCTTCATTGGCTTCTCTCGATTTCCATATTCCTATTGACGATTGATTACTTTTTCTCTCTCTCTCTCTTTCTCTTTCTATGGAATTTAATAATAAAAAGAAAAAGAGAAAGTAAGTGATGCTTTTTTGTGTTTGGCAAAGTTCAAAATTTTTTTTCTCTCAACCGCAATAATGAAAATGAATCTATATTTCACTTTTTCTCTCTCTCTTAACCGCGCGCCACACCAAACAAGCAATCACTGAAATATCGTCAGAGGCAGTGATGGCGATACACGATTCATTTAGATTGTGCCGATTCTCTTCGTTTTCTTTCTCCTTTATCGAATTGCATTATATACTTTCGGTTTCTTACACAAACAACGCTCAGTGACACTCCAATATTGACTAGCAGGCGTATTAAAATGAATTGTCGCCTTGTCTCTCGTCTAGTTAGATTAAAAGCTATATTTTATTTTCGTGTTGTTGTTGAGTAGAACGAACAAAAAAAAAAGAAAAGAAGACCGTATAAAAAAAAGAAATCCTTTGCAATGTTCGACGTTCATTAGTCAACAACCTATTGTCAATCATCTTTTTCAAAATCAATAGTGGAGAAAAAAAAAACAGAATAGAAGTATTATGTGTATATATAACTTTTTCTTTTTTCTATTTCGAAGAAAATTCTGCCAGGTAGTCATGTGCATATAATGGCCTTGCCTA
Source organism: Rotaria sordida (assembly GCA_905250125.1). NCBI lineage: Eukaryota > Metazoa > Rotifera > Eurotatoria > Philodinida > Philodinidae > Rotaria > Rotaria sordida. The sequence continues at coordinate 32,018 of CAJNOL010001116.1, read as the reverse complement.
TGATGCATGTCATTTGAGCTGCTTCTTTTTTTTTTTTTTGTTTTACATTTTATTCTATGATAGTACATTAAAAACCTTGAGATCTCACATAATATTGATAAAAGAATCAACCTTCAGTGTTATATATTTTTTCTCTTATCTTACTTAACTATTAAAATGATTTAATCGAAAACAAAAAAATTGCTTTGACATTTTTTAATTTTATTAGTTTATTCGATATTATTATGTTCTCAATTTCTAACATGAAACAGGATCATGTTTTAACTATACCACTTAATCCTTTATTCTTTTTTTTTTTTTTAATACAAGCTGTGAAATGTAATACTAGCTTTTTAATCGATGTCACATTATAAATAGACGAAAAACCACACTATTTAAGGATTATTTTTTATAGAATATATTTTCAATGTGTGATCAAGTATAAAAATAACATCATGAAAATATTCTTGTCTTATAACAAAGAAAGAACTGTCAATGGAAGGATATAATTATATATACATAGGATGATTAGAACAAAAGATGCTTAGATCAATTGTATTAATATGAATAACAATGGAAATAGAAAAAGGAAAAAATAATAGTAAAATATTTAAAAAAAAAAAAAGAAAGAAAGCAAAATCAACGAGATTCAAGCTGTTTTTTTCAAGGTAAAGATGATTAACAAATGTTTTTCTTCTTTTTTTTTTCGACTCTATAAGTAAAAGTATGATTAAAATATTTCATCAATATTAAGAGTTAATTGAAGGTTTCGATTATTTCTTATTTGAAATATACAAAAAAATACTTTGTTTTTTTTTCTTACCTTCTACGGGTTTTGTTGATGTTGGAATGTTTAATTTCTTATATTCATGGTCTATTTTATTATTGATTGCGTTTTGTAACATTAAATCAGTTTGATCGTATTGATTTAGTTTAGATTCATTCTAGATAATAGAAAAATAAATACATTTATTTAAATTATTCGGGTCTTTTTTTTCCTCTATGCTTTAATATATATATATAACTATGCCTTCCTATAAATGACCTTCGCAATTTGTAACAATCATTTGCTTTCATCTATATATGTATATATAAATGCATATCACTATTCTAACAAGGTTATTCGACCGTTCAATTGATTGTATAGTAGTACAAAGATCATTATCATTCATATACACAACCCTTTCGTTGAATGATCTTTTCAAACAGATGAATGAGTACAAAAAAAAAAGAGAAAGAGAAAAAGACAGATGATTGTGTCTTGATAAATATATCGAACAGCGTACTACTATCAATCAGTTAGAAGATGTTCATGATGTTGGCATTTTATTAGAGCTCATTGTATCTTTTCTTTGTATTTGTATGAATGAAACAAAAAAAAAAAAATGACCTGAAAGGATATACTTTCTTTTATATAATTTTCTTTACAATAAATATGATTCATTATTTCTTTTTTTTTTTTTTTCGAATTCATCAACAAAGATTTTCAAGTGTCACACGTCTAGAACTGAAGTTGATCATGTGTATTAAATCTCAAGTATGAAAACTAAAAAAAAATACTACTTGAAAAATTTAAAAAAAAAAAAAAATCTTCAACATAATTTTTTAAATCGTAGTAAAAAGAAACAGTATAATTCTTCATATTACCAATAAGGCATATGATGTGTATAACAAAGCTTTTTTTTTTTTATGTTTTGTTGTTAAATATCTTCGATTAACTATGTAGAATTATTCTAAGCATTAGTGCAGTGAGATTAGTAATAAATCAAAGCAAGAAGCATTATGATGTAAGAAATTTTAAGTATGAGTTTGTTTTATAACTAAACAAATAATACTTTATATCAAATCTAGATTGATTGATTGATTGTATAGATTTACATGCATAATTTGATATGTTTTTTTTTTGCTTTCTTTACCTCATATTTATTATATTTTCTTGAACGAATCTCTGATAAAAATTCATTATTATCATTTTTTATAATAAAATCAGGTTGAATTATTTCAGCATAACATGGTTCAGGAAAAGGATATAATGATTGAATATGATAATGATCTATATACGTTGGTTGATCATATTTAAATGAAGTTATTTGAACATCTTTTTCATCATCGGATAGATTATGTATTCGACCAAAAGATAATAATTCTTGTTGATTTATTTCATATTCACTTGGTGAAATAATTTCATCATCTTGTATTACAAAAGAAAGCATATGTGGTAATCTATCTGGTGGATGAAAAAGTGAAAAATCATTATGAAAACTTATTTGATATGTATAAATTTCATCGATTATTGGTAAATGTATATGTGATGATTCTAAAAATGAATTTAATGATTCTTGTATATTTTCATTTAAATCATAACCATATTGTAAACGATATGGATAAATTAAAAGTGCAGTTTCATCTTTATCAATTTGATTTTCAGTAGCAAAAAAAATTTGTTCTTGTATTGAAGAAATATTTGTTTCTTGTTCATGATGAATAATTGTTGGTAAAATTTCAATAGATTCTAATGGACGATTAATCCATGTTGCTTGTTGTAGTTGATCATTAATATTTGAAATAATATTTTCTGTTGTTTCATTCATTGTTTTATTCATTTCATTTTGTCCAAAACCAATTGTTAATAAAAAATTTTTTGTTGGATTATTTATTTGATTTATTTCAGTTGCTAATGCATCAAGAAAATAGACAACTGGTACGGTTGTTGGTGCTGTATATGATGTTAATGGCGATGATGATGATAAAGTTGTGTTTGTGATAGAAGACGTAGGTAAAATATTTGTTGTAGATGTTATAGGAATGATAACAACATTGTTGATATTTGAAGTAACGATATCGTTATCTTTGTCTAGTGAATCTGTTTCATAGTCACTTGTTGGAGAACAATATGTAAGAATGTCTGTCATGTAATTATTTTCTTCAATATTTCTTAGACTTGAATTTTCTTCTTCTTCTTCTTCTTCTTCGTCTTCAAATTTTTTATTCATTGGAAAAATATTTGTAGTAAGAAAATTCATATACTCAGTATTATTTATCAATTCAATTGGTTGTCGATGTAAAGTACTCTCATGTTGAATAGTATCGATATCTTTTTCAACAGTCCATTGTTCAACAAGTTGTTCATCTTGTGATTGAATAATAGATTTAAACCATTGAATTGGTAATACATGATTTTTTTGTTCACATCTTTCAATTTTTGATGTTACATAAGAAAGAGATATTTGATCAATTAATGGTAAATGTTGTTCATGATCAAGACATTCTTCAAAATGATTTAGAAATGTTTCCATATCAATAAATGATGATATTTGTGAATCAATTGAAAATTTTTCAATATGATCAGATGATATTGTTAATGATTGTTCTTGATTTTTTTTTAAAAATTTTTTTTCTTGTTGTTGAATATTTTTATATGTTTGTTTATAATTATGATTAGGATAATTTAATATTAAAATATTTTGAATATGAATAGAATTTTCTAAATAAGGTTGTTCATCAATAAAAATATTTGCTTGTTGTTGAATTAAATATGAATCATCTAATAAAGATATAACTTGTTCATCATTATCAATTATTTGTTGTTCAAAAGAATTTTTAAGTAATTTTTCAGATATTTGATTATTTATAATAGATTTATTAAGAAATTGTTCGGGTAAATTTATTTTTATTTGTTCATATTCAAAATTATCAGAATTTTTATTTTCTGCATTTTCTATAATTGATTGAAATTCATTAGAAATTGTATGAATACTTTCATCAATCCATTCTTTATCATCGATAATAATTGACATACGAATATTTTCTTGAACTTTTTCATAAGTTTTCCAATCATCAATTATTTGTTTAGCATGTTGTTTATGTATAGTAGTAGTAGTATTCGATTCTTCAAGAAGTGAAGCAAGCTAGAAGGATATATATGTATAGGGTGTCCGGAAAGTCCTTAGAGTTACAAAAATTTGGATATCTCCATTATGGTTGGACTGAACGAGCTCATTTTTCTAACAAAGATTGAGGCATGTTCACACTCCAAATTCATATGGACAAGGGTATTGAGAATCTTTGTTAAGTATCACTATTGACCTCAACAAGAAAATTTTACTGTTTCACAGTTAGGAAAACAAATATTACACAGGATAGGGCAAAAGACACTTTATTGAAAAGACAATTGACTTTCTTCATTATAGCTTGAGCGAACCAACTGATATTTTTACCCAGGATAGAGGCATATCCACACTCCAAATCCATACTGACAACGTTAGTGAGAACCTTTGTTAAGTATATGGTTTTTCTTCCTCTCTGTGGAACAGTAAAATTTTCTTGTTAAGGTCAATAGTGATACTTAACAAAGATTCTCAATACTCTTGTCCATATGGATTTGGAGTATGAACGTGCCTCAATCTTTGTTAAAAAAATGAGCTCGTTTGGTTGAGCCGTAAAGGAGATATGAAAATTTTCCTAACTCTAAGGACTTTCCGGACACTCTATATATATATGTTACAGAGAAAATTGAAATCTAAGATAATTTAAAATTTTCCTAAGGGAATTTCAAATTGTTTCAGATTTCAACTTCTCCTATAACGTATATATATAAAGCATATATAAAAAATGATTAATAGATTAAAAAACAAAGCACAACTGTATTTGAATAAATATATATATATATTTATAAAATTGCAAGCAAGAAAATAAGCTGCAATATGCATGTAAAATAACAATAATTCTTTCATTATTCTATATATTTTTTTATTTATATTGATAATTTTCTTTTTGTTTTGTACTTACTGGAACAAATTCATCGAATACTTGAACATTTAACGGTTGTGCAAATAGATTAGCATATGAAATTTCATTTGTAATAGTTACTTTTTCATATACAGGTAATTGTTCATCAATATCCTTTTACCATAAAAGAAATCAAATATTTCAAATTCTTTTTTTTTACCATGCGGAAAATTACCTTAGTTTCTTCATTCAATAAAATTTTATCATTTCGTTCATTGAATGGTTCTGATGTATTTAATATAGTTGGTTGTTTATTTCTTTGACAAATATGTAGAGAAACATCAATATCAGATAATATATCATTTGCAAAAGTATTTGATGATATTGTTTGAACATTTTCGAATATTGGAATTTCTTCTTGAATTACAGTCATATGTTCATTTCTAAGAATTTTTAAAGTACTATGTTCATGTTTTTGTTCTTGTTCAATATATTGTGTAATTTGTTCATTATTAGATTGAACAGCTAATGAAAGTGGTTGTTCAGATGGAACAAGAAGCATAGCATGTTGATAATTATCTTGAGGAATTTGAAAATTTTTAGTTTGTTGTATGAATTCATTAAATTGATTGACTTCATATCGATTTAATGTTATAATAGGTGTTATAGTAATTGTAGATAATTTTCTAGTGTCAGATTCAGTTTCAATTTGTTTAGCTTGACTGATTTGATTTATTTTCGAATGAGGTAGATGTGTGTAGATTTTTGTTTTTGGACGATATGGAGAATGTGATATAATGACCTTAAGAATTAAATAATTAACGAAGAGATTTTTTTTTTTAAAGAAAGTTATTTGAATATAGGTAATCGACTATGCTAATTTTCTAGACTCATAAAATTTTTGTTTTTGATCTATCCAGATAACAGAGTATCTCAAATTCTCTAGTAACATTTTCTGTTTCAAATCATTCTTTTTTCTTTTTTTTTGATTGATATACAATAATTTTATTCATATAACAGAAGATTATTGTCTTATAGAGAAAATCAATATGCTCTATAATCCAAGTAGAACCAATCCAATTTTAATAAAATTTTTATTAATCCAAAAAATCGATTCTCGTTACAATCAACATATGAAGGTGTAAGGAGATTTCTCATGTTCATATTTGGATTTTTTGAAAACTAAACAGTGTGTTTTCTTAAACTACAAAATTTCTACAGACGATTTTTTTTTTCAAAAAAAAAAACCAGTTTGTTTACTATCAGCGACATGATTGAGTACGAACATAGAAACCAAAAATCTTTTTGTAATTGAATGAGAAATCTCAAAATTAATTTTAAATAGTACAAAAATTCTTTTGTGGATTTGATGTGATAGCAAAACAAAAAGTCTCATCCTAGGACACCAGCAGATCTCCGAAAAAACGATTTTCCTAAAGCAATTTTTGTAGTCGAATCTTGCTGAAAATGTCAATATATAGATATAGTTCATGGCATGGAATTTATCCGAAAATATTTGGACTTATCCCATCATAAATTTAGAGAATTATTCGCTAATTATGTTTTAATTAATTAGTTAATTAAGATTAATTCTATGTAAGCTGAAAGAGTCAATATTTTGTATATATTAATGATAAAAGAAATTTTTTTCTTAAACAACTAAGAATCTTTTTTTCTCGAAATTGTAAATATATTTTCTTAAAAGTTAATCTCATTTTTAATATTCGATTGTAATTGAATATAATAAATATTGAAAAAATTTGAACTCAAATTCTGCATGAATAAATCTTCTTATAACCCCTGTTGCAAAAGTCTTAAGACAAAATGTTTGTTCAGAGTTCGGTTATTTAGAAGTAACTTGGGAAAGTGAAAAGTAGTCAGTTAGAATAAACATGTGATGCTCTCTCTAAATGGGTATTTAAAATTCTTTTTCTGGTTTGAAATTGATTCACTGAGAGCAAATCTTTGATAGGCACTAAAAATGACGTTTGTACGAAATATTTCATGTAGTTCATTGTTGTATTTTCATTAAAACTATCTCAATTGAAATTATAGGAAAGTGTTTTTCTATACCAGTTTGTAGGGTGAAGTTTGCTCTACAAAATATCCAATGGGTTTTGCTCTCTACATATCATTGAAAAGAATCAAGATCTGTTACATTTTAAATATGAAAAATCCTCAAAAATGATTATTGTGAAAAATGTCGTTTTATATAAAGAGTAATATTTCGAAAAATGTTTCTAGCTTTTAATTCATTTCATTTCTAGCTGGTTGCAATCTATGATTTTATAGAGCATGAAATTCTCTACAACGATAGGAAGTGAAAACTACCCAAAATACTCTTCAGAGAAATGATGCATGAACGATAAAACATCAATTTGTGTCATGAAAACGACTTCTTTATTTATTCAAGTATTTGCTTACAGCTACCTACCCCGTAAGTTAGAGCAAAATTCTAAAGATATATTTAGAAAGAGCATCAAATTCTGGTTCTAACTGACTACTTATGATCTTCTTCAATTAGATTTCAATGTCCGAAACATCAGCAAATATATTCACTAAAACTTTTGAAACTAGTGTTTTGTACAAACATAATTTTTGGTGCCTATCAAAGACTTGCTCTCAGTGAATCAACTTCAAGCCAGAAAAAGAATTTTAAATACCCATTTAGAGAGAGCATCACATGTTGATCCTAACTGACTACCTTTCATTTTCTCAAGTTACTTCTAAATGACTGAAAACTAATCAAACATTTTGTTTCAAGACTTTTGCAACAGAGGGTTATTTAAAATAATACCTGTCGTGATGTATCAATAATTTTATCACTATAATCTTGTTCTTGTCGAATATATATTTGTTTTTGATCAATAAAATCAGGTGGATCAACAGTTGTTATATGTGGAATTTCATGTTGATCATAAATTGTTGTATTTATTTGTGATGTTGATGGTATAAGAATAGAATAGATTGGTGGTGGTGAAATAATACCAACATGATGAATAATTTCATTACTACCATCATCAATTAATGTTCGACGTGCACGACCCATAATAATTTCTTTTGTTTGTACAACATTTGAAGGTGTTGTAGTAATAAAATCATGAGATTGAGATTGATGATGAATATTAATAATTGGTGGATGAGAATATTTAATTAAATTATTACTTAAATCTATTTCAGAATTATGTATAGATGAAGTAACTATATTTAAATGATATTGTTCTTGTCGTATACGTCGACGTCTTTCAAGTTCAATAGCAATTTTTCTTTTATAATTTTCTAATACAAATGGTTTATAAATATCAGTAACATCTTCAGTTGTAAATGATGTTGGTGTTTTAAATGATTGTTTATAACGTATATGTTCTTTTCGTACTTGATATAAATGTTCAGCTGATAAACTTCGTTCTAATTTTTTTGTATAATTATTAAAAAAATCTTGTTTATGAGCTTTATCATATGAAATTAATTCAATATGTCGAACACTATCTTGCATATTACGATTTAATTGTGAAAGATAAAAATCAGCTATTAAATCACTTGGATGATCAAGTAATGAACGATTAACTGTTGATAAATAACGTGAAATTTTTCGTTGATTTGAATTTATTTGTTTTTGATTAGTTTTTTCTATATGATAATAATTTTCATCTAGTTCATTAGTATTATTATTATCATCATCATCATCAGACCAAATTGATGAATATGTTTGAATATCTATATCACTATCTGTATGACGAGTTTTTCTATAATATTGATGAGATAATTTTTCTCTTTTACATTGTGTTGCTTTTGATACATGACCAGCAATAGATGCATCAATACCAAGAAAATTTTCTTGCATTATTTCATAAAATAAATCCCTATTTGGATGAATATTTGTTACTGGTTGAGATATCTATATAAAACAAAAAAAAAACGTTTATGAAAATTTTAACAAAATCAAATTAATCACAAAGATATTGTGTTATTCTATCTATTATGGAACGTATTTCTTCACCATCCTTTTACTTAGTCCTCTAAAATTGTAATAAGGAAGTGGTTCATAATCATATATCAACATGTATGATGTGGAGGCAACCGTTGCTAAAGTGTCTCGATACAAATTTTTATACTTATGCTTCAAGACACCATTTAGATTGTATTTTACGAAATTGACGTATCAATTTGTAATTACACTCAGTGACTGCATCTTCGAATTCGGCTGAAATTTGTAGTTAAATGTTTCTTTTCTCGATATTTTAAGTTTGAATGACACCTGACTCAAACATGAAATATATAATAGAAAATATCTTCTCTAGTCAAGACTTTTTCGGGAACTCACTAATAATTCCCTAGTCTTTAGAATGTCCCTCTCAAGTCCCAAGAGAGTTCCTAAAATCTTCTCTTAACTCCCTGGCGATTCCGATAGTGAGAGTTGATTAAGATTTACATCAATTGAACTTAGTAAAATAAAATTTCGAAGTTGTTCTTTTTAAAAGTGAAGGATTTTGCTGCAATAAAAAGAACTTGTCAGTGCGGCACCATAAGAGGTCAAAGTGTGGGATTCATAAATTCTAACTATTATAAAGTTATAGTATATTGCTAGAAGGGTTAAAATAATTTATGTAAAACAAAAATGCCAAATACCCATGTAAAAATAAATCGCAAAAAACCAAGATTTTTATCGATTATTTTTTGATTTTAAATTGATTAAAATGGCACTATTTTAATCAGATTCTCGGTTTTTAATCTATTTTAATCGATTATTTGTTTTTTTTAATCGATTTTAATCATGAGGACTAAGAAACACGTTTTCCTCTGGTTTTCACTTAGAAACATTTATTGTAAATGCTTTTTTTGGACTCCTCGCGTCGACAAATAGTAGATGTAACACTAGACCAAACTTAGAGACACTTCGCCATACGATATCAATTTATACTTAATCGTCTAAGCCAAAAAGCTGCTAAATTATATTAAAATCGATTAAAGCACAATTAATCGATTAAAATCGATCAAAAAAAGCCAATAATCGATTAAAATTGATTAAAAATTGGCTAAAATCGATTATAACTGATTAAAAAAAACGAAAGATCGATTATAATTAATTAAATATGCGTATAAATTATATAATCAATTAAAATTGATTAAAAATCGAGAATCTGATTAAAATAGTGCCATTTTAATCAATTTAAAATCAAAAAATAATCGATTAAAATCTTGATTTTTTGCGATTTATTTTTAGATGGGTAGATATGAATAAATCAAAATTCTAAAAAAATTTATAGTTGGCATGTGCGCACATCATTTTATTCTTCATTTCGTTAATTTAACAATCCTATTAGTCTACTATATTAGAATTCAATTAATTTATAGTTTTTTATATCTGTCCTATTCAGACCAGAGATCGAAATCGAACAGAACCTAACTAATTCTTGAAAAGCAAATAAATATGGACAAGTACATAAAAAATAATTAACTAAGCTATAATCCTTTTTGTAAAGTTGTGATGTTGTCATGGGATTATCAAACGATCCTTGATCAAACTTTTACATCAAGGATTATGAACGATCAATTTACATTTACAAAAATTTATTAAGGCAAAAAATAAATTGTAAAAGATAATTTATATAAAATTTTACGAAAAATTCAATAAACTTAAAATAGTTTAAATTATATCGAAAAATTTTAAGTTCCATTTTAATTAACCTACGTTTCACTCTGTATAGTTATCTATGGTAATTAAAAGAAACCTTTTATCGCTCAGGTCTACTGGCAAAAAATATCTATACAAGTTTTTTTTATTATCATTAGACAATAACAGGAACGAACTGCGGCCATTTTCTTACGAAATCTTCTATAGTGTTGATCTGATCTATTTTTTTAAGGTCATGTATTTTAACGATTGGGATTGTTGAATTTTAATTTTCAAAAATTTAAATCTAAAATAATTTTAAATTTATTCCATATAACAATTTAATTTAAATTTACTTTGGCAACAATTTTAGTTTAAAATAAACCTACAGAAAAATGCCATACCTATCAGGGACTGAAAATGAACTGAATCGAACTGGGATCTGTAAAAGTCGGATTCGATTCGGTCTCTGATTCAGACTCTACTAGATCAATAATACCACCGTCCTACTGATTGGCATCTACAATAAGATCCTTCCGCTGCATTAATTCTACAAGATTTAGACTCGTTAGAATCTATAGTAGAAACCCTAGATTCATAGAATGATCTAAGCACTGCTATTACTAACACCCATTTTATTCCATTGTTAGGAAGCGTACTCAATGATCTTGGATTTTCTTCTTCTCACCCTTGGTAGCTAGAGCCTAGAGAGAATCTGCAATTCGCTATTTTCTCCGAAAATATATGTGAGTTATACAAAAATGAAATTGTAGTTTGTTGATATTTCAAAAATTTATTTTCGTGATTTTTGGAGAAGTTTATCGTAAAAAATATAAATATATACTTTATTTAACAGATTAATAATTTATAGACCTCAGTCTTGCTCTTTTGGATAATAAAACCTGAAAGTCTCTAGCTACTTGCTTCTTCAAAAAAAAAAAAAAGAATGAAATATATGACATTTTTTTCAATGGATAAAATTTTTTGATTTGAAATTTTCTTCATACCGATGTATATGATTTTCGATCAGTTTCAAAACCTGTTGATTGTGTATCTAAATTGTCATTGAAACTTCCAATCATAATTGGACTAAAACCTGATGATGACATTGGTGATAATGATTCTGTAGTAATTGATAATGGTAAACGATGAGATTTTTCTCGATCAATATTTATTTTCATTTTATAAGCTTCTAATATAGATGGTACATAAATATCTTGAATATCTTCATATGTATATGAATATAAATTATTACGTGTATGAATATAACGAATATTTTCACGTTTTAAATCATCTAAATAAGATGATGAAAAACAACGTAATAAATTATAATTTAATTCATGTTGTAATGTTTGATTTTCATATGAACGTAAACAACGACGAACATTTTGTTGTAAATATTTTAAACGATTTTTATCTATTTGATAATCATAATTAATTAAACTTTTATTTAAATTTTTCATTATTTGTGTATGTGTACGATTTGTATTTAAATTATAATAAAATTTTTTTTGTTCATCATCAATTTCAATATCTAATGGATAATCAATTAATGTTTGATCATCTTTTATATAATATTGACTAATATAATTTAATGTTGATAAATTAGATGGTGAAATTATTTGTTGTTGTTGTTGTTGTTGTCCATATTTTTTATTTACTGATGAAACAAGACGATCAACTGATTTTTCAAATGATTCTGGTGATTGATCATATCGTTTTACAGATAAACGATCACGTGCTTCATTTAAATATGAATGTACTGTTGTTGATGATGGTTCGAAATGTACATTTGGAATTTTTTCTGTTCGTAATCGTTTTATTTTTGATAATGAACCATTTGTTGATGTAACAGTATCCAATCGTTTTGTTTGTCGAAAATCAGGGCTTATACTTGAGGTATGCAATGATGAATCTGAAAAACCATCTAATGTTCTTTGAGATTTTTCATGTTGATATGTTGATGTATCTATAGAACAAAAAAATTAAATTAAATAAAATAATTTAATTATAATAATTATTTTACCTTGTGAATGAAGATATGTTGATGTTGTACTTGGATATTGTTTTGTTTCTGTTGTTGTTGAAAATTGATAAGGTGTATCAGAAATAAATGTTGATGTATCATCTATGTATGTAACTGAATATTGTTCGAAATTATTAGTTTTTGGTTTATATTTTAATGTTTGTTGTGAATTTTTAATTGAATTCTTTGATGGAAAATAATATCGATCAGAATCTATTGAATATGATCGTTTTTCAAATTGATTTGTTGGAAATTTATAAATATTTTTATTAGTATTTGTTGAAGAAAATTTATAACGTTTTCTTAATAATGGTGATGTATTATCTAATTTATTTTTTGATGATAATCTTGTTTTTCTTGTATTATGAGAATATGAAGGAAAAAAATAACGATCATTTATATGTGATGATGGAAGTAAAGTTTTAGTTGACATTTTTTTATTATTATAAATTTTATCTAAACGTGAAATTAATCGTTGAAATGTTTTTAATGATTGATTTTTCGTTGTAACTAATGGTAAATGTGTTTTTAATGTAAATTGATTTTCATTAATTGATGATGAAGAAGAAGAAGCAGATGATGATGATAATGAAGGTGTTTCACTTAATATTAATTGATTATCCAAAGAACTGTTTATTACCTAGCAAAAAAAAAAAACGTAATTATCTTATTTATTCTAAATCATAGATTTAAAATAAAAAAAGAGAATGTACACTTGCTTTTATTCTTTTCATCTTTCGTTTTTGGGTATATACTCACCGTTCTTAAAGACGAGTAAAGAACAAAGAATTTATTGGTCTACATGAATAAGAACAAAGAGAAAAAGAGACTTGTAATTTGCTAAGATTGAACACTTTTTTTCTTTTTTGTTCATATTAAAATAAGTGTAATAAGAAAGTTATTTGCCTTTACAGTATTATACTTCAATGATCATCGTTTAAGATATGAATGAATATGTTTGTATGCAGTCAACTCTTGAAGAGAAATTTTCAAGCATCATCTATTTACTTTTCTTTACTCTATTGAATTATGTACATATCATCAACAGTTTATTTTTTGACAACATTGCTGACGGATAAGCTTGAAGACAAGTTTCAATGAAAGCACCAAAAAAAAAAAAAAAGAAAGAAAAAGAAAACGAATGAATTTGTTTTCTAATAGCTTACTTATTGTTATATAAGAGAGAGATATCTCAAAATTCATATTAATTAACAAAATTCTTACTATTCTATCGATTTAATCAGATACAATACATAATCGCCTTGACTGTATATACAGATATAAAGTAAAATAAAAAAAAGATGAGACTAGTCTATAGAGAAGAAAAGAGAGAACTTTAAGGCACATGCAAACAAAAAATACACATTAGCTCATATTGAGGTATGTCAGACACAAGTTGAACATGAGTAGATAAGGTAATCAACAGTATACATATTCCTCCTCTTTCAACAATTCGTGCAAAAATATATAAAGACTGTCTGTCTATTATTTTCTATGACCTTCAATATATATATCAGGAGACATGAAATAGTAGAAGTAAGTGCCAGAATGAATAAAACCAAGGATGGTCTATATCAATATTTTTCCTGTATGTATAAATCTTCTAGTATTAGAAGAAACGAAACTTTCATTTTATGGTCATCATGAGATTTCTTTTTTTTTTATACTACTGTTTCTTATTCTTTTTCATCATTTTTTTTTTCGTATCAATCAAAAATCTTGTCACAAGCGTTCTATAGGTAATACATTTTGTTATTTTTGTCAGCTACTTAATCATAATAAAAAAAACGAAAAAATTTAAGACATTATGACAACAAAATTGACTACTATATATATATATATTGCAATATTTACTGATTCGGTTTTTTTTTCTTACTGGATTTTGTTAATACTTTATAAATTTAATCGTATCTTCTTTCAATTTTTAATTGAAATATATCAGAAAGAAAATCCAATTCAAAGAAAATAAAAACTATATATACAAATGAAAGTATACATATATATATAATATTTCTTCTAATGATTAAATGAACTGAAAATTGATTAAATCTTTAGTGTAAGATGAACTTGTTCATTTTTAATCGATTATATTCAAGTAAAATGTCAAAATAAATAACATTTTCTTATCAAATCTGACTATTTATACAATGTATGTATGTGTTTCTTTTTTCACCTGTACTATTCTTTTTACTATTTTAAATGATGTTATAATATACTATCGTTGATATTTTTACCGATATAAGACATACACGTACATTACATACTTGAAATTTCTTTCTCTTTTTTTTTTTTTTTAATCTATTTCTTTTGTATTATGTTCATGATGATTAAAAAAAGAAAAATTGTACTTGTCTTGTCTTACGTGACATTTCATAGACTAAAAAATAATAATAAGAATAATAATGAAATCTTATTTACCTATCGATTGCCTTCTCTTTAACTGTGGATATAATTTAAAAAATATTGATATGAACAATAAATTTGAGAAGCAATTAAATTGATTTATTGATTTGAACTGCTTCTCATTTATTCGTAAAAAAAGAGAAGACGAAAAGTAAATGTACGTATATAATACGAAGTACAACTTAGTGTCTACGTCCTTCAAAGAATATATCGAATCGTTATAAAATAAGCATTATTTCTATAATTATTCATTGAATCGAATGTGACAAACGAGTTAAGTTTTTTTCCTTCTCTCGTATTCGTTTTTTTTCTTACCCACCAGGTAGTCTACTTGATGTAAAATAATGTAGAAGAAATAGTTGAATTATTCGTGCGACTATTTGTTGTCATTTCATTATAAGTCAATATTGAACTTGGCTTATCATTGTTCAATAGATTATATACTATTCTACTGTTGTTGTTGTTGTTGTTATTCTCATCCTTTTCTATCAAATTATCTAAAGATTACCTAAACTTTCGGAGTGACAGTGACGATCATTTTATTTCGTTTCTTTTTCCGTTTAGCTTATGTCATTAAAATAAAATAGTTTCGGTGATTTCTTTTTCTAATCGAATTTTAGACACATATAAATACATAGAAAAGATATTCAACATCATGTATGACATAATAAGAAATTATCTACAATATAAACTTACTGTTGGTAGAATAGAATGAGAATGATGATGATGATGTTTTCGTGAAGTAATTAATGTAATTGATGATGGTGGTTTAAGAGAAGCAAATGTACGTAATATTGCATCGGCATAAGTATCAATAACTGATGACAATCCATCATTTGTATTAGTTTTAGTTTGTTGATTAATGAACAAATGTGGCATATTGTATTTAAATTATCTGTATATTTTATCTTAAATTGTAGTAAAATAGAAAAAAAATATATATGAAATTAGACATTAAAAAAAAATGTTACGAATATAGTTATGATTATGCCATTACTTTCAAGACTGGGTAATAAAAGAAAAAAATCAAATAAAAAAAAATCATCTATATATAATCATGTTTAATGAACTTATTTAGAATAATCAATAGATCTAATTATTCTATTAAACAATTAAATCAACTCAACAATCTCATATGTACTTTATTTATTATCTTTTAGATTTAGTAGACAATCAATGAGACGAAAAAAATAAAAGAAAAAGAATATAGTTATTGAACAAGTACGACAGACAATTAACCTTCTTGAGAAATGTATATAAGTACATATACTTGTCTTCTCTTTACATATGTATTTATCGACTGAATGAAACATTTTTTACTTGCTAACTGAATTGTATACGTTTGACTACTTAGCATAGACTGAATATATACATTCATGCAACAATGAATAAATGACGATAAGATAAAAGCAAAGTTGATCAGACAAATACAGGTATAAGATAATGATTATCGACATGTCCATCGAGCCTGTTCTTCTTTAATATCAAATTAATGATATAGTCATGAATGAAATGTGAGTGTTAGATGATGACAAAAAGTCAATGAACGTGTCACAAATGATATGCACTGCATTATAAAACATATTACATACTTCACACGTGTCGACGGGACGGAACTTGTATATATAGTGTGACTTTTACAATACAATAAATGAATAAAAATGTTAATTCGTTTATAATCACCTTATAGCAAACAATAGATGGAGAATTTTTCTTTTTAAAATAGAACTTGAAATCTTTCGATCAATCATTTAATCATATCTGTTATATGTAAGAAGATAAAAAGTCCAGACATTCTTTTTTTTCTTTTTATCTGAGCTGATGCTTAAATATTATTAATTGAGAATCATACGATAGATTATCATTTTGTTTAATAATTAAAATTCATTTTAATTATTTGAAAGTATAATATTATCAACCATTTGTATGATTTCTTGCTATAAAAATCTAACTCAATAATTTCCTTTTTTTTTTGTTTTTTGCATATGTATGAAAATAAGGCGGCTTAGATCAAGAGGATATAAGATCAATAAAAACGTTCGTCTTTATATCGACTATTATATATGATAGATTTAACATCTTTCTATCAACAATTGTACTAAATTACAACTTGAAAAGTATATAGATAAAATCACTTTGACTAAAGTAATTGCACTTATCGACTTTTTTTAATGCATTATGAAGCATAACATTTAGATGAATTATGATGAGTTTCGATTATTATTGCCGTTCTCACGAACAATCACGCATTTTTATTCTGCTACCCATGGTTATACCCACAGCCGACTCACAAAACCTTTTTATTTTCTAAGTTATAAAGTTCACAATGGAGGCGGATCGTATGCATTATTACTCCTCCTGAGAATGTCTTATATTCAAAAGTGAAAATGAAGAAAAATTTTTTAGAATATAAGCTTCTATATTAGTATTAGATAAAATTTTGGTTATTTATTCTCTTATTCATCCATGTATTTTCATTTAAAGGATTAAAATTGAAAGATTTTTCAATAACAACACAAAATTTATTATTATTTTTTTTTAAATTCTTTAATATTGTTAATATTTTAGCTTTTGAATTAATATGTATAAACATCAATTAATCTAGATTCTGATTCATTAATTAATTGATATTATTTTGATTGTTGTATTGTTGCTAATAAGAAAGCTTTTTAGTTTTATAAGACATCCATATTTATTGAACCATTCATTGAATACAGGTATATCTTTATATTAATAACATTTATGCATAAAATTTGCATACTCGTAGAGCATAAGAAACATGTAATAGACAATAGAAAGAGGTCAAGAAGCCATTACACATGTGTTCACTTAAAGAGATTATAATAGCAAGAGGAACGGCAAAAAAGTGTTCACTAGTAGAAGTTTTACTGTATGTACATAAAATTTTTCAGAGCCTCAATTTTTTCAGTGACAGAGGTTTGAGATAAGAGTACTTTTGGCTAACAGTGTATCTAATAATTTATACAATAATATGAATAATAACAGTTAGATGGACGTCTTCTCTTCATCTACCAACACACACCTACACTGGCACACATCCACACCCATTTGCCTGGAACCAGAAATCCCTAATAAAACTTTTAAACTCATTAGTAAAACTAGCTAGGAATCTTTGGTTTGTGTGAATCGAAAGAAGATATTTTGCTCTATGAAATAAATGTATTTAAAATGGAAATTCAATACTGTGTCGTCAAAAGTCATTATGGCTGTCTAAAGACTTAACTAGAAATCCACTAGAGATCCTTGAGAAAATCTTGATGTCAGCATATCATTACATACACTGATCTTGGCTTTTTGGTGATGCAAACTTGATCATGATGGTTGCGTAGGTTTTTTTTTTCGAGTTATATGCGCATTCCACTTGTTCATACTATATTTTGAAATAGATAGTAGTATGTTAAATGAAAAATTCGATCTTCAATAGTGAGCATGAGTAGTGTGCATATAGAGAAAATTTGCACCGACATCCACACTCTACACACGTCACCTCATATTGTGTCGTCCTTTAGATAAAAGAAACAATGAAATGATGAATGACGATACATGATATCTTAGCAGAAAAAAAACTCTTATCTTGAATGTGTATCTTTGTTTGAAGAGAATAAAAAAAACAATAAAGTCAAAATACGCAAGCAGACCTCCTCCCAAGAAACTTATGGCAATAGTAAAAAATCAAGCAATCGAGTTGTCACTACCATTATTGATGTCAAATTACTTCGAGTACATAGACGAGGATACCATCGACGCAGAACTCAAATGTGCTATATGTGAGCAACCATTTCAAATACCGGTTAGCTCTTCAAAATGTGGTCATACATTTTGTCGTCAATGTATTAATGAATGGTTAAATAAGCACAATACCTGTCCGACTTGTCGTGATCGAATGTTATCACAGGAACTAACACCGATCGCCACACGAATCGTACTCAATCAACTCGATCGTCTTCTCGTTCGATGTACTCTATGCAATCAACAGAATATTCAACGAGGCAATATTCTCCAACATTATGAACAATGTCCAAACAAGATAGTTCCGTGTTTGGCAGCTGATATCAAATGTATGTGGACAGGAAGACTTAACGAAAGAATTGAGCATGTTCAAATGTGTCCATTACAACAAATTCGTCCAATTATCGATGAGCTTCGTGCTGAACTACAAACTCAAACCCAACATTATGACAAAATCATAGAGCAACTTCATTCTGAATTAAATGCAACAAGACGACAGATGCAGACACAAATCAAAGAGCATACTGAACAACATCGTTTTCTTCTTGCGCTTATCAACAATGGCAAGCCGATGAGTGACAGTTGCTCGAAGTTCGAAGGAACAGTATTCAACTCTAAATGTTCAATGATCAAATCCTTTGAGACTCATAATCCTCCATCATGTTCCCTATGTGATAGTATTATAGTTGAACCTTCTGATATATCAGTTCATCATTGTGACCGCGGTTGTATATGTAACATGTGCTTTCAAAAATATTATTCTTACACAAGAGATGTTGTCAATTGAGAAATAATCATGATTTAAACGAAAATAGAATTCATTCGTCCGATCAATAGTGACATAACTCGTTTTTTTTATTAGGGTATGGATGTGTGTGAGGTTGGACAACGGGAAGATCCTATCTACACGCTACATCCTCTTTGACTCTGCTGTGAGAAATTAATGAAATTAGGTCAGATAAATTCAAGGGGGAAACGACTGACTTAAGTCACTTCAAAGTCATGTTAAGTCAAGTAAGTCAATTAAGTCATTTTAAGTCAGTTAAGTCAAGAAAGTCATTTTAAGTCAAAAAAGTCAAGAAAGTCACGAAAATCATCTGTAAAGGAGCATTAATAAAGAATAAAAGCTGTGATTTTTTTTCAATCTTGACGATACATTCTCTAAAACATTTTCTTCACATTTTTTTTCAATGATATACACATAGAATAGGTAAAAGAAAAAGATACATATGTTGTAGGCAAAATTGGCATGTCATTTTGACAACTTCAGAACTAACAAAGAAAACCAATAATATAAACACGAGTGGAGTTAAGGATGATGGTGAGAGTGAAGGAGAAGATCTAAGAGAGCGGAAGTAATAACAGTGGGTATAAAGGATTCTCAGCGAAGGTTAGTTTTTCAGTAAGATTATGGTGTTATACAATTATTTAGTCTGATTTTATTCTCAACTTCATCACACTTATCGAGACTCCTCATGTTCACTCAGACCTCGGTCCTCGGCATCACCATCATTCATGATGACGAGAAATATGCGAGATAAAAAATTAAAGAGTTGTCAAGACCAAAACATAAAAACTTGCAGGAACCAGACTGGGACCAAGAACAGGAAAACAAAGTTTTTTGTTGAATTTTCCTTGATTTTTAGCGAATTATGTGGTAAATCATATCATTTCTTAACAAAATTGACCACAATACGAGTATTTAAGAATTTTTTAAGATTTAAATTAGAAAATTTTAGAGTATTTTGCTCCACACCAGCACAAAAATCAGAACTGGAATAGAGTACTGCAACCCGCGGGTCGGGTACCCGTACCCGTACGGGTGCGGGTACCCGTACCAGGGTACGGGTATGATATTAACGGGTACGGGTAGGGTACGGGTGCGGAATTAACGGGTACGGGTAGGGTACGGGTACGAAATTAACGGATATGGGTAAGAACCGTTATACTCAACTTTAATGTTACCGTTTAGTAGCGGCATACTTGATCACACAGATGATTGGTCGTTCTGTGAAACTATCAACGATGTACGTGAAACCGTTCGAAAAAAATGATAAACACTTTCATTTATTGATACTTTATTTCATCTTGATATATTGAGTTTTTTGTGAATTTTGGTATATTAATTATGTCTGTGATCGATAAAGATTCAATTAAAAAAAAGTTAGATAGTGGTGAATTTAAGTCTTGTGATAAACCAACAGGTGCTAGTGCTGGATGGTGGCAGTCATTCAAACGTATTCAAGATGGAAAAGAAAATATTATTCCTTTTGTAATATGTATTCAATGTAAAACAATTCTATCTTACGATGCACAAAAAACTGGTTCTAAAACACTTAAGCTTCATTATGAAAATTGCAAAATAAGACCTGTTATAGCACCTAAAATTACAACTCATTTTACTAGTCAAAAATATGATAAAGTTTCGATCCATTGTGAATATTGAAGTTACGGTCACGAGTAAGAGAAGATATGAGTAGGGTACGGGTACTAAAATAACTGGTACGGGTACCAAATCAACGGGTACGGGTAGGGTACGGGTACGAAACTAACGGGCACGGATAGGGTACGGATATGACATTAACGGGTACGGGTAGGGTACGGGTACGAAACTAACGGGTACGGGTAGGGTACGGGTGTGAAACTAACGGGTACGGGTAGGGTACGGGTAAATAATTCTTCTTCGGGTCGGGTACGGGTACGAAAAGTTGTACCCGTGCAGTACTCTAAACTGGAATCGTGATAAAAAAAGTTGGTCTCACACATGTCTATTCGTAGTTTCATTTCTGTTCTTATTGTTGTTTTTTTTGTAGTTTTGAGGTTCATCAAAAATAATATTTCAATTTTAACTCATGAAAGTTAGAATTCTAATTTTGCGTACAACATATATATAGTTCGTGTGTGCTAGGCATTAATTTAGTTTGAACTTTGCCATTTATACGCATGTATCGTTTTTGTTACATGTTTTATATGTATTATTTTTTTAATTTTGTGTTCATATCACTTTTACATTTATGACTCCTCGAACATTATTTGTGCATACTAAAGTATTGCTTTCTGATGTGTTCACCTTCCACAACGACAGCTTTCACAATCTTATAGGTCAAATTGCCAGTTCAGATGAAGCAGCATTACTCAAAATTCAAGGTACTCGAGCGTAAGTGAAGTCAGGTGCGGATTCGAGTATTTACGAATAGGATTCATTCAGAAATTTCTTCCAATGCTGTTATTCTTGTTTTAAGTATAATTCAACGAGCTCTATTCAATGGTATATGTAGGTTTCTCATAACTCAAAATGTGCTTCGAAAAATCTCAAAATACTTGAAGTTTATCTTAGGACTTAGATATATATATTTCAGTGTAACCGCGCAGAATTCGTTTAAGAGCTTGTCCCAAAAGTCATACTATCATTCAAACTATAACTCAATGAACTCTATCCAATGGTATAAGTAGATTTTCCATACTTCAAAACATCTCTTCAGAAACTTCACGATACTGAAATTTCACTATGCCGATCTTGAAATGCGTAAATTAATAGTTGTTTATCTTATAGACGAATCTATTTCAAAGTTTCCATTCTTATGCAAGGTAACGGCTAATGGAAGCATATCGTTTCATCTCTTATTAGGTTCATCTTGTCTAATCTGCGAGGAAAACCATTTGCCAGCGCCTGTTCCATATTACATAGAAAGAAACCAGGCTTGCTAAATCAAGTTTTGTAACGAGTTTTCACGGATATATGGGGAATGAAATTCACTTAGTGAGTTATAAACCGTTAACCAGTGAACTGAGATTTTTGGTGATATATTTTGAACAATTAGTAATTCCAGTAGACCATTAGAAACAGCTTATGGAGTTCTACTTGGCACAATAATAGGAAATTTGTCACAGTTTCTTGGACTAATATGAACAGTTGTTACTTTGTAGATTCCAAGATCCTAATAGTGAAGTTTCAATTTTGTGAAGTTCTCTAAGGCATGCTTTGAGTTATGAAAAATCTGATTATGCCATTGGATAGAGCTCCTCGAGTTGTACTTGAAATAACAATAACAACATTGAAACAAGTTTCTGAATGAATCCTACTCGTAAATAGGCGAATCTGGACTTAACGTCACCTACTTTTTCAACGAATTATGAGAGCAATGAGAGCAGAGATGGAAATTATGGTTGTTTTCGTTGTTTACAAAACTGAAGAATGTCAAAATTGAAAGTAACGTTCGAATAAAGCGCGATATATTGGTTTTAAAATAAATGACTTCCATCACTTTTAAAGTCATGAAAGTCATTTTAAGTCAAAAAAGTCCCCGAAGTCAAAAAAGTCCAAAGTCAGTCGTTTCCCCCTTGATTTGACTGGATTTGGATTTGGTGCACCCCTACCCACACCCACACCTAATTCGAAATAAAACACAACCTTCAACTGTTCTCTTAACATTTTAAATAAACTCCTCGAATTCGAGACTATGAATACAGTATGATGATGAATGATGGAAAAGGGGGTGTTAACAGTCACGCTCCACATTATCGATCAATCATTGTTTCATTTCAAGGAATATTTTTGGAATTTTCATTATTCGTATATGCATGAATGATTAGGATGTGGCTGTAAGAGCAGACATACAAAAAACTCACAACTACATCTACACCCTGGAAAAAGAGACTCCTTATGCAGTACGCTTTTCAATCGACATGTGTAAGCACAGGTATGCTTTTTATAGAAGAAAGAGGCGCTTTCAAGCACTTTGCGAATGGCATTATGTGCAACAAACAGTTTCTCTAGCAGAGAATAGTGTTTTATTCTTACATAGGTGTTGATGCAGAAAAAAATTGATTCGAGTGTTGATCAGGCATCATGCGTTAAAAAAAAGAAGTGAGTTTCGTTCGAACAATAACAACAGAAAAAAAGAATTATTCACTCTTCTAACTGACAAAATAAATAATTTTTATTTTGTGCTTTCCTTTGACGATAAAAGTGTGCATGCAAAATAAAAGCTAGTCGTAAGTACCTCAACCTTGAATAGACCTTTTTTATCTACCAATAATGTAAGGCTTATTAATGTAGCTTGTATTAGACAGAAATATGAAACTTACGTCCTTTTCAGCTTCACTGTTCTAATATATAATACACAATGAGTAAAACTTCTAGTACATGATAGTTTCTTTGTTTATGATGATCGATTATTAGTAAATGCTGTGTTTTTGACTTTTGCACCGCGATAATAGTTTATGTGAGTGATGTTAGAACCAGATTCGAATATTTCTTGCCAAATTTTGCTTTCTGACCTGTTTCAGGTTTCTAAATGACTGCATTTGATGCATGATTTTATCCCCCATCGAATGGTGCCATTTTCGATGGAGATCATCAGGGTGTGGGTCTCATTCTAAGTGCCCATGAAAGTATGCTGGAATGACGATCAGTTATGAAACTCACAGTTCCGATTTGCTATTGGCGTAATCGATCACGCGATAAAAGAAAATCATGATATGTCTATGATCAATTTATGTTGCTATCCACATTCACATCCTGAGGTACATCCAAGATGATTGTCGTCCGACGAACTCTATCGAAAATGGTACCATTCGATAGTTTATAGAATTCTGCATGGAGCAGCACTACCCTATAGAAACCTGGAAGAGATCTGTAAAAGGATTGCAGTAGGAAACATTTGCATGTGGTGCTAATACTATTTGTCAAAAGTCTAGTTTTTCTATGCAACGCTTGTTACACACGTTTTCTTTTTTCTTTATATATTCCGTTTATCGCAATTTATAGCTTTCACTACGTATTATAAGCATCGAATGGTATGCTAAACTATAGTGGCGCACATATACATAATGTCTCTCATAGGGAACCGTAGCTGACGATTGTACAGTTTGTTTCACTCAGAAACGCTGATATTAATCATTTCTAAGAAAAAGATTTTCTTGATCCAAGCTTTCTTCTATACTGAACCTAGAACAACGGCATAAAGAGTGGGTGTGGGTGTAGGTGTAGGTGTGGGTGACGTGTGTGGGTGTGAGTATGAGTGTGGGTGTGGGTGTGGGTATAAGTATGAGTGTGGATGTGGGTGTAAGTATGAGTGTGGGTGTGGATGTAAGTATGAGTGTGGGTGTGGGTGTGAGTATGAGCGTGGGTGTGGGTGTGCGTGTGCGTGTCGCTGGTATTTCTCTTTAATCACACCCACAGCCGCAGCCACACTCAAACACCACACCCATACCCACACCCACACCCACACCTCCCACCCACACCCCACACTCACACCCCACACCCACACCCACATCCCACACCCCACACCCACCCACATCCACACCACACCCCACACCAACACCCTAGTCTATCCCTCAGAAAAAGTGTCCTGTAGAGGGATACGAGAAACGTTTTTTGCAAAAGCAATAATTTTGTTTGTTAGTGCTTAGGCTTCCGCCCCTTTTCCCATTCTCTTAAAGAATTTCTGAGTGCGCACCTTCTTCTAGTACAGAAGTATAAAAGTATTTATTATAAGGGCATAAGAACATTGCGATCAGAGTAGGTGTTGTGATGAATAAATCATAGAGCTTCAACTATTACTTTCTTATACAACTTTAGCCCTCTATCCAAGAGTCTTCTGACGGGGATGGAGATCATACGGTTGATTTCTCCTCATCTTGGAAAATTTTCGTTGTGCAAAAGCGGAGCTAAAAATTATTTGTTTTCGTTGAACTGTTCTTGGTTGCGCCCTGTGATGTGCGCTATTCTGGAGTTGCACGCCTATAATGTATCCTATTGAGCATTTCGTATAGGCAAGTCAAAATAGGGTCATCTCGAAATATTCTATCAATAAAGTACAGTTCAAAATACAGATAGCTAGATCGGCATATCATATCATAGATGATGGCATTTATTTTTCAGCTGAAGCATCGACACCAAGAGGAATCTGATGGGGTGTGGTAATTCAATGATGGCTGCAGCTAACCGGCCAATCCGATCGCATGATACAACTGGTAAGTGCTAGCGTGCATTCGCTTCTTTAGAAACATACTTCAAATAATACAAAATCTCTTCTCACTCTCAAATATGCAGAAAGGGTTGTGATGAACATGACCACCGTTGACAAGTATCCATCGAAAGAGAGACTTCAGGCGACTCTCACATCTCATCTAGAAACACTTGAAATTCTACAAGGATCGCTACCTTCCAATCATTCATCTATAGCTAGTAGATATGAAAGCATTGGCAGGGTGTACTTTATAATGGAAGACTGGCCAAACGCACTCTCGGCTTTTCAAAACTCTCTGGAAATTCGACAAAGATCTTTACCTATGAATACCTTCGATTTAACTACTCTCTACACGTCCATTGGTCGCGTGCATTTGTCGATGAAAAATTATCCCACTGCACTCGAGTGTTTCCAAAGCGCACTTAAAAGTCGTCAAACTTCAGGCTCTTCCGAAATTGAAGATTTGCATGCCATATACTACGGAATGGGTGAAGCGCATCAATTGATGAACGAATACTCAATTGCGGTCTCATGCTACGAAAAGGCACTTGATGAAGCACGAAAGCTTACGCGAAGAAATCTCGTCGTTAAATATGTAACTTTGTTTGATATCCTCAACCATATTGCCATTACATATGGTTCGATGAACGACTATCCAAAAGCATGTCAGTTTTTTCAGCAAGCACTTCAAGAGGAACAAAATTCGCCTACTCCTAATGAGGAGTTGCGTGGTACCATCTACAGCAACATGGCTGACGCATATGGTGCGATGCAAGATTACTCGACTAGCTGTCAATGTCTACAAAAAGCATTGGAAAGCTGGAAAAAATGTTTTCCTCCTGACCATCAAAATTTTATCTCGATCTACAACAATCTTGGTGCTGTCTTTGTACTTTTACATGACTACTCAAATGCATTCTTGCACTTCGAAAAGGCACTTGAATTGAAAAAAAAACATTACCCTCCTAATCACTGCGAATTTGTCCAAATATACGAGGCTATCGGTCTCGCTTATAAGTCTATGGATGACAACTTGAATGCACTGTTGAACTATAAAAAGGCGCTAGAAATACAAGAAAAATTACTTCCTGTCGATCACAAAATTTTAGTCTTATTGTACCGCAAGATCGCGGATGTCTACTCTAGCATGGGAGATTATTCTAATTCAATGTCAAATTATCAAAAGGCGCTCGAAATACAAGAAAAATTACTTCCTGTTGATAATCAAGGCTTGGCCTTATTATACATGGAAATCGGTCTCAACTTTGGATGTCTGGATGACTTTTCCAGTGCATTGTTGAACCATCGAAAAGCAGTAGAAATACAAGAAAATTCTCTTCCTACCGATCATAAAGCTTTAGCTAATTTGTACGATTACATCAGTGGCACCTATTTTGTGATGGATGATTCATCCAATGCAATACTTTCCCATCAAAAGTGTATTGAACACGAACTAAAATGTTATGCACCTGATCTTCATTTAGTATATAATAGCCATAAAAACATGGCTGAAGCGTTCGAAAAACTTGGTCAATTTGATAAAGCCATTGAACATGCCGAGCATGCTCTCGACTACGCTCGTCAAGTTTTTGAACCTAATACTGAAGAATTAGTCACTATCCAAACGCTCCTTGATGGCCTACGTGAAAACCGTCAAACTTAGTCACAGAAAATTAGTGTCATTCATTAATGCATTTCCCATCAATTGATTTCGTGTCGATTCTATATTTCGAAAGTACCTAATAGTCATGTTCGTTTTTCTTCCCAGCTTACTAGATAGTGTGGGTGTGTGTGTGCGCGTGCATGTGGGTGTGGGTGATGTGTGCGTGTGTGGGTTTGGATGTGGGCGTAAGGTGTGGGTGTAGGGTGTGGGTGTGGATGTGGATGTGTGCGTGACAGAATAGATGGGTGTGGGTATTCCCATGAATGACACCGACACACTCACACCCACACCCACATCCACACCCATTCATCAAACTTGCAGTTGGTTTACAAGTGATCACTTCGAAGAAAGAAATAACGAATGAACTTTTTAAATACTATTCAAACCTTTTTACATCGCCAGAAATTGATTACTCAGATGCAACTGATATACAAATTGATAAAGAATATAAAGAAATATTAGATCAATTGTACGCATATGATACTACAATGAACACTAAAGATGTGTATGAACTTAAGAAGGCGATTCGAACATTAAAACCTAAAAAATCAACTGGATTTGACGAAATCTCCAACTTTATGATAAAGCATCTCCCACCATCATATCTCGAATGCTTGAGTAAATGTTTCAACGATTGGATGAAAAGAAACATATTCCTAAAAGAATGGAAAATCGCAAAGATAGTAACTCTGAATAAATTGAAAGCAGGTATTCCCCAGAGCGACCAAACGCGCCCATTTCTTTGCTTTCGACACACTCAAAAATATTTGAAAAGATATTATTGAACCGAATTAAATACTGGGGAGATGAAAATCATATAATACCAGTAGAACAATCCGACTTCAGGAAAGGTTGTCTACTACAGACGCGAGTATTGTCAATTTTTCAAGAGATTAAAAATAATTTAGCAGTAAATGTACCAACACTTGGAATATATATAGACTATAGAAGCATACGACATGGTTTGGCATGTCGGGCTCATACTGAAACTATCTAGAATGAGAATGCCTCCTGAATTATTAAAGCTCATACTAAGTTGGTTAAAGAACAGACAGGCTTGTTTGACATTTGATGAACATAAATCAGATCTCTTCGAGATAAACGTGGGTTTACCTCAAGGAAGTGCTCTTAGTCCTTTTGTATTCATAATCTACCATGCGAATATCATCTCCTGTGTGGGAGCATTCTCAACTCACATCTTTGCAGATGACTTGAGCGTGCTAACAGTACCACCAGTTGATAAAGATTTGAAAAAAATGATGGAATTTATTAATATGACAGGCACGCAGGTGTATCAGAACTTGTTGGAATATTAGCGTAGATGGAAACAGCCGATAAATGTTTCCAAAACGGTTGTTCAGCTTTTCCATAGCCAAGTAGTTAGACCAAATGTAGAGATACATATGGGGGAGAAATTACTAGAAATTGTTCAGTCATTTAAATATCTGGGCTTTCAATGGACAGATAAGCTTTCCCTAGCTCCAACAGTAGATCAAGGTATTGAAAAGATTCAGCGATCTTTCATTAAAAGTAAAATTGTTAAAAAGAAACCAGCATATCACAACGGAAGTACTAAAAACTTGTTTTTTCTCCTATAGTTTCCCGTTCTTTGCATGGTTATTTCCTTTTTTCCCGATGCTTCCTAATACCCGACAAGAAGCACTAAAACGTAAATTTAGAGTAGGAATAAGAATCATACATCGATGTCCATACATTACTGCCACAGATCTTTTCGCATCAGTTAAAGAACATAGTTTGGAAACATATGTAACAGCTTATCTGAAAAAAAGACTGCAAAAATACACGAATCGGATCTAGGAGAATCACTTTTCATCAACGATATATTTTATTGGGACGCATTTACAATCAAGGATGCAAGAAAAGAAAAGAGATCAAAAGAATTATATATTGCTCATTTCTTCCGACTGAAGAGGGTGAAGAAGATGATTCCAAATCATGAGTCATTGCTAATTCGTTGGATTCAGTTTATAGAGAATTACACTAGCTAAAATAAGAGTTGTTACTTATCCCTCTTACACTCTGCACGGAATGATCTCTATCATATTTTCTTTGTATTATTTAAATATGTAACTCGTAACACATTACTATAAAGTTTATTTGTTCCTTTTCTATTTCGCTGCTTGCTCATTCCATGGGTTTTCCTCTCTTTTCCTCCTCCTTTTTTTTTCTCTTTTTTCTTTCTTTGTCCTTTTTTTCTTCCTTTTTGTTGTGAACATTAGTGCGTAGTGCGTAGTGCGTAGTGTTGTAGGCGTCTTCGGACGTAATAAAATAAAAGCATATTCAAAAAAAACCTGATGACGTCACATAAAAAATGATAAAAAAAGAAAGTTACCATGCCTATGAATCATTAGTTGATGACGTAGTCGCATGATGCCATACACGATGATGCAGAACGATCAAAACCACATATATTATTTATTTAATTTACGTATTGAAAGAAAGGAAAACAGATATATAATGACAGAACTACATGTTGCCTTTTCTACAGTGTCAAGACAAAGTCGCAAATGACAGACGTGCAATCTAAAGTAAGGTGATTTTTTATTGTAAAAAGACACTTCTTTACATCGAAATGATTGACATGTTTTTCCGACTAATAGTTTCTTCCTATGTTCATGCCACCGTGCTACAAAAAAAAAACATTAGACATGAGTTTAATATTAACTAAATCTGTTTTAATATATCACAATTAGTATCCTTGAATTTTCAAAAATTTCTTAGCTAGAGAGATCATTGCATCTTGTTGTTTCCTACAAAAAATTTCGATTTTTTAATTACCAAACTTTGCGACTTCGATTGTGTAAAAGATTTAGAATTGATTCATTGAAGTTCTGCAAAAATATTTCCCTCATCTCTATAAGGAGCACGTTCGGATTGAGATCGACTACTGTTTTTTAAACACGAACTATCCTTTGAATGAAAAGTGAAAAATATTATCTAAAACAATTAGAAATAGTAATTAAGAAAATAAAAGCTAAATAAATGAAATAAAATTCTTGAGGTTACTTTCATTCATGAGTATCCACTAATTGAAAATTTTAAATGTAGATGATACCTAAGAAGACACGATGAGTCTGCTATAAGTGTAAACAATATTTGCTTTAGAAGTAGAGATTTTCCAGTTAGACAATTAGGACTAAGTGATAGTACATTTCATATCTTTGTTCAACTCTACCATACTAGGAATAATTTGCATGGTGTTGTGCGATAATAGAGTTAACTAAATAGAATTTCTTCTGATACTAGCAGTGAGATTGAGGCGGTCAAAATATGAGATACATTGACTAATATTGAATAATATGAATGTTGTTGGATTCAGTACGATACCTTAAATGGTCTAGCTAAAAAATAAACGTCAAGCATCCAACCTAACATATTCATGTTTGTTAATTGATCGTTACACTTGTGCACTGGTTGTGTTGTTTGGGCTAGTACAAAACTAGATGTGAAATGGATAGATGCTTCATGATCATAATCATTGACATTCTTGTTTTTTTTGTTTTGAAAAAGACGTCTCTGATTAGATCGATCATTTGTATGATGTTTTTGTTGACCCGAAAATGTAGAGATCACAACATGAATGTTGCTTTACATGATACTTTACGATGCTGAACTTAATCAGTTTTCAAATAACATCCATGCACACAGTTAAAAAAGAATTTCTTTAAGCTAACTAATCTTGGACTATACGACGTTGTCTTCCTCCATACTATCCTCATGCAATTGTATCTACGAATTAATAAGAAAGATTTTACAGAATCTTCCTTACAGCTCAAAAAGCTCTACAACATAGTATATTTGATTTATTTATTTATGAATTGGTCACCTTATCAAATAAGGTCCTTTAAACACTGAGATCAAAACTTTTTAGTCAATTCTAGGTAATTTCAATCCTCAAAGTCAGTTTTCTAAAGTTTCTCTACTTTTAGATTGTTCATGTCTAAAACTGTTGTTTGACTTGGTAATCTATATGATACAGTGCATATAAAAAAAACACAATGACTAATATTATAAAGAGTGAATATATGAAACAAGCAGCAATTGATGCCGAAATCATTTGCATCATTTGCACCGATCCTATCAGACAACCGATGTCAACTTCATGCAAACATATTTTCTGTAGACAGTGCATCGAACAATGGCTCGAAAAAGGTGGAAAATCATGTCCGATATGTCGTCAGCTATTATCAATTCAAAACTTGGTTCCAGTCACTGGACATACTTTCCTTAATAGACTTCATCAACTACGAGATCAACATATGCCACAATCGTTGAATGTCATAAGTAAGTGATATAGTTTGTCTAAATATAATGGGCAAACAGACTTCTTGTTTATTACATGTTTCATAAAATAAACATTAGTTACTTGCCATATCACATATAAATGAAGTAAAAGACACCTTATCTGGAACGCGATACGAACAAGCAAGTCCTATTCGATATTGATCAAAGGAAGGAGAACTGATTAAGAGTAGTTCTATACCGTTTTGAAGTTTCAGTATAATAGATAATTCTAATCTCTCCATCATATTTTGATCAAATAAATTGATAATTGTATGTGACAGGTTATGAGAAAAATAAAATACTTATTCCTTTAGCCAAGTATTAACGATATCTATTTCATGAAACACGATTAAAAAGGAATGTTGAAGTGTAGGGTGAAACAAGTGATTTTTCAACGTGTTGACCTAAATTTTCAATAGACTGCGATAGACATAATGATGTCTCTCCATCAAGGTTCAAGTGGTTCCATTGTGTTTCACATTTTAATCCTGCACGGATTGTGCTGAAAACTTTTTTCTAATAGTTCCTCACATTAGTGTTGTTTTTTTCAGATTTGTTGAAACGCACATTTTATAT
>CAJNOL010001115.1:37257-80185 GCA_905250125.1 Rotaria sordida | reverse complement strand
ATCAACAAGAATAGCACGAGGAACATATTTGCCACCTAAAATAAAATAAGAATTTAAAGAGAATAATGATGTTGAAAGAATTTATTTACCAGCTGCTTCATTATAGTAGACATTGATACGTTCAAGTTGAAGATCAGAATCGCCATGATATGTACCAGTTGGATCAATACCATGTTCGTCCGAAATAACTTCCCAAAACTAAAAATAGAATAATGATGATTCATGCATCCAATGAATACTGTAGAAAAGAAAATAGTATGCGTTTCTTCCTCTTCCACTTATCCTATTTTTTGTATATAGACATCGTTAAATACTGATGAGATGTTAAATTGTCTTTCTTGCACATATAATCGATAATTATTTTATTAGGAAAATCTGTTAATGTTTTACACAAAAAGAAAAAATGGTCAACATATATTGAAAAAAAAATGCAAATACTATTCTCTTAATTCGCTATAAACCTAATCGCAATGAAAGAGCCTTATCGAAAAAACAAATTTGCATACTTTAGAACCGATTTGGTTACCACATTGACCAGCTTGGAGATGAACTATTTCACGCATTTTGAAGTGGTTGTTTTCTGTGTAAGATGAATCGAAAATGCAAGAGACGTCGATCTGCAACGACTGACAAAAATGTTGTGATTCTCGACGGACGACGAGATAATATAAAAAAAGCGAGACAGAGAGAGAGGGCGAGAGGGCGAGAGAAAGTGAAAGAACAGCAACCCACGAACGTCGGTCTCTTTTTTTCTCTCTTTTTCGCTCGCGCTCACCCTCTTTCTAGTTAGACAGAAAAGATGGACGGACGGCATAGACGCATTGCTTAAACACTGACATAGACGCGCATACAGCCTAAAGGAGAACGATGGCGCATATCCATGAATGAATCATCCTCCTATTAAATCCGTGAAAGCTTCACCAACAAAAAAAAAGAGAAGAAAGAGAATAATATGATATGAGAAAATGTGAGAATAAAGAAATTAGAAGATGTATATATCGTATGACGGACTACATGTCTCGTATATCGTGTCATAGAGATGTAGCTCAGCTTATATTTTTTTTTTGTTTTTTGAAGTCATCTCATTCGTCAAATGGAGGTGCAACGGAGTAAATAAAAAAAGCCGACGGAAAAATGAGACGAGTAGGATAGACTTTCTTTTTACATACGGGAAATCAACATGGTTGTTACCATAACAATGATTACATTCATTTTAAAAAAAAAAAGAAGAAATGGAATATCTTTATGATATTTACATCCAAATTTCGTTAAAAAGATTGCCATGTAAATATTTAATGTTAAGAAAATTCTTTTTTTTCTATACGATACCTCTTTATAATATTATAAGTAACAGAATCATGAAGAATATTGTGTAATATAATTTATAAAATGTCAAAAAACTTTCTAAGTTCAACAATTAACAAAATTTGAAAATAGTGAAGGAATAATATAAATAGACTCATCAATAAGATGGTTTTATTTAAAAATTTTTTATGAAAAGTGCATAGCAAATTTTCTTTTTGGTTAAAAAATATGTTGCAACAAGATTACGAATGATTCCGAAGAAATATTTTATTCGAATGTCATTGAAGATTTTATAATAAAAATGAGCAATGTCTTTGTTCCTCAAAAACTTTAATAAAGTAATTGTTTTTTTTTTAATGTCATATTCATTGGGTTATGCATGATGTATACTTGTTTGATTTCTAAAATGTGTGGTCGTTTATTGGTCTACTTCTAGAATGAAAGTAAAAGTCAAGAAAAAAAAATGTCCGCTTTCACACACGAATAAATTACATCGATCGCATTTTGATTGTGTTTTGAAAAAAAAGTAAAGAAAAACTTCGTTTTGCTAGATAGTAAAAATTTGTTTTTGATGAGGGAACTCATCCAAATGATAATCTCCGTTTGAACTCATATTTTACTCATATGTAGGACTCATAATGTAGATCAAAATTCTGTGAGGATTCGTACCACTAGACTTCTCGAGTTATGATTATTTTATTGAATTTTTACTCAAAAGTTCTCCCTAACAATAGCTCTTATGGTTCTTATAGTATTCTAGAAGTTTTAGCTCAAACAGATGATTTTCTCTTAAGATATCGTATGTTTAAAAAGTGGGCTATTTTTGAAGCTCTTGTCTGGAAGTAACATTGTTGGCAAACGTGTTATCTCAGAAGGAAAACATCCGTGTGAACTAAAACTGCTAGGATATTATAAAAGCCATGAAAGCTATTGTTGGAGAGAACTTTGGGGTGAAAAATTCTTTGTTGTGATTTTTCTCATGATATCACGTAATAGACTGAAAGTTCAGTGAAATGATCATGACTCGAGAAGAAAGGTTTAATGGGAGAAACCCTCACAGGACTTTTATCTACACTATGTGTCCTACCTATGAATAAAATATGGGTTCAAACAGAGATTATCAGTCAGATGGATTCCCTCGTGAGTTCTATTGTGTTTATTTATAGAAGGATACGAACGAAAATTAGTTTGTTGGTTTTGCATCGTATATATATATATATATATATATATACAAATTTTGTTATCTCTTGTTATTTTAAATGAAAAATCGTCTGTATAAATTTCAATTATATAATTGTAGTTATGTTTCGAATTGATCTAATAAAATTTAAAGAAAAACAAAATTAACAGAATTGGAACATCGACTATTAACTGATACTATTCGTCTGATAGTTAATTTTACAATAATGATGAAGTTAAAAAAAAATAAATAGATATTCAATGTTT
Source organism: Rotaria sordida (assembly GCA_905250125.1). Classification (NCBI taxonomy): domain Eukaryota; kingdom Metazoa; phylum Rotifera; class Eurotatoria; order Philodinida; family Philodinidae; genus Rotaria; species Rotaria sordida. The sequence goes on along the minus strand of CAJNOL010001115.1, from coordinate 77,434 downwards.
TATTAATACATCGATATATAAATTCATTTAGATTAAGAATTAAAATATCTAGCAAGATAGAGCTTGGTGAAATCTAATCGTGCGAGCACTAATCCGAGGTTGACAGATCTTATTGCATCGGATTTAGAATAAAAACAATGCATCTTTTCTTGGATGTCATAAAAAAGCTTGTGTGGCACTTTTCTAGTTCACCATTATTTAAAAGCGTTAGTATTTATCTTTTTATTGACAAATAAAACGTCATACACATTTACACTGTCACAAATAGGAGACTCCGATGTGTTGTGATCCTGAAGTATAGCAACTCTTCCATTATCTGCGACAGTCTTCGCATAAATCTTCAGGCTAGCAATGGCTATAATCACTCTAATTTCCAGGAGATACTTGATTAGAGCAGAGTACAATGGAGAAGATTTCAGAGCATACGATTTAAGATAGTTGGTATTACAAATTACTTTTTGATGGATTCTATCAACTCTCATGCTAAAAATACTCAAAGATAATTCCAAAAATCAGGTAAATTACAATTGTTTAGCATGAAAATTTGATTGATGATAGAGACAACATTAAGCTTTTTAATGAGATATTAAACGTTGTAGGAGTTTTTGATCAAGCTGACACATCGTTGTCGGAATAAAAAATCTACGTTGATAGCCATAATATGAGGCCAAATGATTTCCGCTGAGATACTACTTACCTGGTAGTGGAACTTTTGACGACTGTTGTATGTATTTATTCGTACTATGAAGTATATAGAATTATTTGGACATTTTATGTTGTTGGCATTTCTTTCTATTTATGTCTACTTCAATGATTTCATTATTCAAATAATAGATGACAAAGATTATTTTATTGCACCATTATTTAAAATTTTATTCGTTCACTTTTGAATGAAATAACTGAAAAATATCACTTTTTCATAGATACCATATAATTTGTTACAAAATTAATATCAATATTATAAAAGTCTTCTTTTTTAAAAAAACTATTCAAGTTTTTTAATGACTTGGTTACCTACAACATATCAAAAGTAATGAGATCTATATATGGTATCAACGTACAGCAAGTGTGGGGAAGAGTTCTGTTCATTGACACGTGCAGCCTTAATAGTTTTCTACAGGTCTGCATTTTATCATTTATTAGCCAATCGATAATACTACATGGAAAAGTTCGATGATAGTTATACACTCTATTTTTAGATGAAATGAAAAAATATTCATTTCTACATTAAAGTGTGTAATACATAAAACATCTAATCAAAATCAATTCATGATAAATTATATTCTGTTTTTAGCAATGAACCTTCGCCATACAATACAGTTGCCATATGGTTAGAATAGTTTCGTGAAGGTCGAGAAGAGAGCGAAGATAAGCTACGACTTGGTCGATCTGTAACTGAGATGACATCCGAAAATATTGATGAATTTTGATGTCTTATTAACGATGATCCGCATCCAACGATTCACAAAAAATCAAGTAGGAACTGGTGTGAGCCACGAATCTCTTGGGTCAATTTGTTTCCGATTATCGGAAATTGAAAAAAATTGCTGTTTGATAGATACCCAACTTGCCGGATGATAATCAATGAGTTGAACGAATCCGATATTGTCTAGAAAATTTGACAAAGTTCCAGAAAAAAAAATGACGACTACACGGAGTTAGTGATAGTTGACGAATCATGAAATTATAATTAGCATATTGCTCAACCATTGTCTTGATTGAAATTTAGGCTGATAGCTGATCGATCGATTATTGAAGATGCATTAGTATTTATAAATTGTTTATTAATATTACTAGTGTATGCAAGAAGTCTTATCGAATACTGATAGCGTAAATATTGATCTATTACTCTTTACTTTAATACTGAAAGTATATCATTGAGTACTTATTCTTCGATACTCAGCTAAATAAATTTCTTTATTATAATTTATTGATATTATGAATAGAGAGTGCTCATGACAATTATTATTCCATTCTTGAGAACATTAGCTGATCTCATGAATGTGCTTGATTAATATAGTATACAAGAGGGGAACAAATTGATTTCTCTGATTTCTGATGATTTCCATTACTGGAAACAAGTTTTATCTATTCGCTCCAAATTAATAGAAACCATCAACAATGTTTAGAAAGAAAGAAAAATCACGAAAAATCATTAGAAATCAAGAGTAACAACTAAGAATATTGGCAGTTATTGAAAGTTAAGAAAATCAATAGAAATCAAGATTTTATTTTTAATCTTATTACTGGAGATCTTCTATAATTTAGAGTGACTTCTAATGGTTTCAGATAATTTTTAATCACTTTCAGTTATGATTCGTATCCTTACGGCATTAAAATAATTTCTTGTGATTTCTAGTATAGAAATCAGTTTACTTTCCCTTGATAATATGAATGTATATAACAGTTTTTTTCTAAGGACGCAGATGATATATTAATTTTACTTATATCCAAAAGAAAAACAAACATACTTTGCTAAAGTTATTTATTTTGTGCAATTGTCAAAGGATTGTTAGAAAATATAAAATTTATATTTGTTTCATTTCAAATGCCTATTTTTGTTCAAGGTCTTTATAGCAAACAGTTGTATGTCGCTTAATACAACAGAAAATCGAAATCATTTCAATTCTTAATTTGAAAGTTTTTTAATAAATTGGCAATTCTCTTACAATATGAACTTCTTTGAATGTTTTGCTCTCTTGAAAAATGAAAACTTAAATAGATTCTTTCATATAATTTATTATTCAAACAAAAAAAAAAAGAAAAACAAAATTTAAGCTTCGTATTCACATGGCGAATTTTGATCATCATCATCATCCTCATCTTCTTGTTCTTGATCATGACTTTGAAATTTTTCTTCATTATTTTCATTCTCAGAATCTTCAGATGATAAATTATTTGAATTTGATGATGAAGATGATGATGACGTTGATGATGATGATGATGATGTTTGATAATAAAATAATTCTCCAGGACGTGTAAATCTTGTTGATAACGGTTCATCTTCGTGTTCTAAATCATTAATATCGAAATATAATTTCGTTAAATTTGTATCATCAATTGTTGGTAATTGTCGTGAAGGATCCGGCAATAATGGTAATTGTCTTGTAGGCATTGGTAAAGATGGTAATTGTCGAGAATTAGCATTTCCTTGTGGTCGAGGTTGAGCCGTATTTATTAATGGTACAGAACTTTTAACAGGTACTGTTCGATTTGATGATAGTATTGTTCTACAAAAAAAAGAAAAAATTGAATTATATTTCGTAATAATGAAGGAGAAAAAAATCATTTACCTTGTTTTTGTTGGCCAATTTTCATTTAATCCAAAACCATCATCAGTTGATGTATGTGAATCAAATGAATCCTGACGACTACTTGTATCATTTCCACTACTACCTAATAATGGTTGATGTTGTTCAGGTGATTGATCAGGTACTCCTAAATTAATAATTAATATTAAATAAGGAAATATTTATTTCTATCAGAACTAGACGAATGCGAGTCATTCTCATTCAATATCAAAATCAATTTTAAAAGAAATTGATAGTTTTCTACAAGAATAAAATGTAACTATAGTCTATTTAAAAAGTCTGTGCGTGTGACTGTTTTTTGAATAACTCGAGAATGTAAACAGCTAGAGACCTGCAGTTTTCACTAATCGAAAGAGGAGCAGTTAGGACGTCTTTCTCTCTGATTATATCTCAGATGAAATTCTTTTAAAATTAATCATCTTTGAAAAATATAGAAAAGAATGCATAAAAGTGACATACAATACACATGAAGTTTCGATTATGACCTTTGATTTAGATGGAGGGACTTCAGATCTATAGTTCAAAACATAATATACTTTCTTACGTTTGATTACATTTTCATGGAAGTATCCAACTGTTATGACAAAAAATGTAAAAACGTAGTAAAACATCAGCAAAATTCCCTATTATTTATTCATGTAAATACATAACTTCATTTGGTCAACGTTAGAATGCAATTAGAGAGCCATTTGGGTTGCATCTTGAACTATAGATCTGAGGTCCCTCTATCTAAATCAAAGGTCATAATCGAAACTTCATGTGTATTGTATGTCACTTTCATGCATTCTTTTCTATATTTTTCAAAGATGATCAATTTTAAAAGAATTTTGTCTGAGACATTATCAGAGAGAAAGACGTCCTAACTGCTCCTCTTTCGATTAGTGAAAACTGCAGGTCTCTAGCTGTTTACATTCTCGAGTTATTCAAAAAACAGTCACACGCACGGACTTTTTAAACAGACTATAGTCAAAAAAATAAATTTATATTGATCTCTTAATAAACTTGCTAGAAAAATCATGTGTATTTCTGCTACGTCAGCACTAATTGAGTGTGTATCGTCTCAAAGTTGTCTTTCAATGACATCACATCATTAAAGTTTTACTAAAGCTTATTTTTGTATTTTATTCCATTTAGGACTTTCTTTAATTAGATATCGTGTAATGAAAAACTTGTTCTTAATGTCCTTTTTAAAAATAAATAGAAAATGTAAAAATGACATAAATAACTTGACTCAACTCGCCCAACTCTGATTTTTGTGCTTTTTATTTTTCTTCATACTTGTAGATGAAAAAAATAATGCTGTTCGTGGTCGATTATGTATAAATTTTTTTGTTGGTATTTTTTCTGTTGTTGTTTCACGAATGTTTTGATGATCAGTATTTAATGGTGTTGTTGATTGTTTAGTTGATATTACACGTGGTGGTATTATTTGACCATTTAAAGGTAAACGACGTCCATTAGGTACAATGGTTGTTTGTGGTTGTTGTTGATCATTATCTGTTGTAACAAGTAATAATGGTCGAGTTTCAGTTGGTGATAAAGCAATTGATGTTGGAGGATGTTTAACAGAAATCATTGATGATTTTGGTGTTGTCATTATTGCTGGTCGAGGTGCATTTAATGGTGCTGGTGGTGTAGCAATCGGTAAAGCATGAAGTACATTATTAAGATCTGGTACATTTAATGTTTTACCATAGTGATGTTGAGCTTGAAAACTATCTGTAACTTGTGGACTTGTTCGTTTTGTTTCATCAACATTTAATACATTTGGAGGTTTTGAATTAATATATCCATTTTCTATTGCATTACTTTGTCGACGATTTGTAGAAATTTTATTTTTACCCAAAAACATATTTTCAAAATTCTGAACAAAAAAACAATGTGTTTATTAATTAATTTTTTTCCTATAAATCAATCAATCTCTTAATTTTAGTACCCGAAAAATTATAATTCTATGAAATTAGATTAGTAGAAATCTTGCTTCAACTATGCACATGAGAGAAAAAATATGCAATTCAATCAAGGGATGATTATTTGAAATAAATTTTAGTCTTTATTCCTTGAAAATCGAATATTTTGAGAAAGATATATTTATTTTCGTTGAAACTTCCACGACTTTCTAATGGCTATGAAATTTACTTATAGACCAAAGTCCAGTAAAATGGTCATAATTCTTCACTTCTAGATCATAAGCCTAAACTCTTTATAAACATTTGTCTTACTCCAAGGTAATCTATTGAATAAGGTAGGAATGAATCAAAACGGAGGTGGACATCTTAGATACTTCTCTCGTCAGTAGGAATCTCAAATTCCAGATTGACGGAACAATTTTTTCAACTATCAAGTCCTAATTGTTATGAAAAGATTTAGGACTTAATTTTATAAAATTATTTGAAAAAAAAACCCATCGTACTATTCAATCAGAAAAGACTGTATTTAATTTCCAGTCTTTCTCTCCCTTTGTCTGAATATCAGATTAGAAATTTATTAGAGTGAAGCCGATCTTTGAAAAGTATTTTTTTCTTCTTGAAAAAAAGTATACCTCTATAGAATTCTACAATAATCTTATTATTTATTTTTTGCTAAGAGAAGATTTTCATCGATTTCAATAACAGAACATAATTAATTTTACCGATGATCGGTTTCCTCCTGATCGACGAAAACTTCCCGATGGACGAAATGATGATCGTCTTCCATCATAATCACATTCATTGATACCTTCTTTTGAATGAACACGTTCTTTAAGTGCTGATACAAGTCGATTCAAATTGAAACCCTATTAATATAAATAAGATTAAAATTATTTCATATATTAATAATCAATAAAAAAAATTATCATATTAAGAAGAAGAAGAATAATAAAACGAAAGGGTTGAGTTATACGATTTAAACATGACTTAATTATAAGGGAATAGTAATAAGATGGAAGGAAAATAAATAAATAAATAAATAAAAAAAAATGAAAGAGGAAAACGGAGATAGTCATGCTTAAAAAATTTCTCATAATAAGAAAAATAAAATAAAAAAAAAAAGAGAAAGAATTAAACACATGACATAGGTTTTTTTTTTAATCGAAAGATATTATTTTTTCTTTCTATCGATTTAAAATTAAAATAAAATAAAAAATGTTGATATTCTGCAAGCATGCATCCATGCATAACTGACCTCATCATCAGTTGACAGTAATACAAGACTACTGCTGCTTTCGCTCGTCATCTATACATATACATATATATACTTTGAAAATATGAACGATTAACGTCTTTTTTCGATATATTCACAAAGCGCGAATAAAATGTAAATACAGAATGATTTTTAATTTTAACTTACAGTATCATTAGTATGTCCTTGTTTATACGAACGATAATTATCAATATACAAACATATTGCATAAACTTTACCAACAGTCAATTTAGGATGACCTGGTGTACCATGTAATTCTAATGGAAAAAATATGAATATTGTTTTTTTTTTAGTTTGCGTTTTCTTTTTTTTATTTCTTACCATGTTTAGGTGGTACGACGAGATCAAGTAATGGTCTTGTTCCACCTTCATGTAATTTAATATTCTTTTTTGCATGATTAGGCCAAACTTTACATAAAACGTCACGTAATTCATTATCAGCTTCATCCATTTCTTCGGCAGCTAAATCAAATTTATTAATATTTAATTAAATATTATTTCCAGGAAAAAAGAAAATTATAATAATAAATTTACCAGCACGCATTTTAATTCCAAGTGATTCACGAATCAATGCAAAGAGTGTAGTCGTAAAATGAACTTGACGATTATCATTAATAGGCATATTCATACGAATTAAACGCTAAATATTTAAATGAAAATTTTAAATATTCTAGTTTTTTAATTAATTATGCAATAACAAAGAATGGGAAACAAATATTTGGTTTTAATAGAAAGTAATAAAACTATGGCTTAGAATATAGTTTAAACACGTCACACTAAAAATAGTCAATTTTCATTAGAATTAACCTTTTTTTTTATGAAAATAGTTGATGATTTCTGTCAGCATCTTCTTGAGAAATATACTGTTGTCAAAAAAGTAAGAAAATTGTTTCATTTTTTTTTCTTTCTGTTTATGCTTTTTTAATCAAGCATCTCAGAATTCTCGAAAGAGCTTCATTCTAGCCGATTGCTTTTTTTCTGTGTATGAAAGAGTACATCAAGATGAAGAGCACGACAAAGTCTCTTGTGTTTTTATTAATTTAATATATAAATATCTACATACCTTATATGCTAATTTTGATGGACATTTAGTTCCAAATCCAACAGGTGGTGACATAAGTCGAAGCATTTCAAACATTTTTGTATATTCCAATTTTCCTCTATTTTATATAAGAATTTAACAAAAAAAAAAGGTCAAATTTTCAAATGAACATAACATACGTTCCATCTGGATCATATTCAGACCAAGCTCGAAGAAATTCATCTAAATGATGTGCTCCTAATATTGATGAATCTCTTGTTAAATAATCAAAATTATCCATAATAACAGCAACAAATAAATTCAACATCTAAATAATAAATATTTATTTTAATCTTTCATCTATTTTATTTTCTTTTTTCTATCAAATTTACTTACTAAAAATGATGAAAGAAAAACAAATGAACAAAAATAAAGATATGCAAAATCTGATCCACAATTTTTTTGTGAATGATCATTTCTCGTATGTGTTGCTGAAAGACATGATGATGCTGCTGTTGAACTAGGATATATTGTTACTGTATTTTGATATGGTCGATGATGAATTGATGTATGACATTCAACACTAGCTTTACATGCTAACATAACAGCTTGCCAACTTTCACCTGTTGCACATCTAAATATTATCCATAGATTTAAAATACAAAAATAAAAACAAAAACGACAAAAAAAGAATATTCTTAAAACAAAAAGAAGCTAAATAAGCGACAACAATCACAAATACCTGAACAAGAGCAGTAAAGCATAGAAAAAATTGGAAAAATTATTGTGTCGATTTATCTCGGATTGAGCCGAGTCATGACGAACATTTCCAAAAACCTTTATATTTTTATATTTAAATAAAAAAAACAAAATTATAATCACATGCAAAATTAATAAAAATAAAAAATAAAAAACTAAACTTAATCACTACTATCACATGACGAGAAAAGAAAAAATAAGAAATTATATGAATAAATAAATAAAATAAATAAATAAATAAATAAATATTCTCTAATTCATTGCATGAAAATATGAATAGAAATAAATATGATCTAGGGATGTGATCCTCTTGCCTGAATAAGACGAGTGTAGCTTGAAAAATGTTCTGAAAATTATTGTGATTGTGTATTGCCGATCCATGATCGACTTTTATATTACCAAACATCTGTAGGTTAAATCAAATTTTCGTTTTTTTTTACTCATTAGAAATAATTTATTAAACTACTGAAAACTAGTAACTTAAGCAAAAAAACAATTAAATATATTATACCTGCATGCCGATTATAGCATAAATAAAAAAGAGCATTGCAATTAATAGGCAAACATAGGGAAGAGCCTATATATCAATAAAAAAATAAAATAAGGTTTTTTAATTTAAATTTTTGTTTTTTTTTATACTTTAAATGATTGCATAAATGTCCAAAGTAAAATACGAATTGTATAACCTTGACGAAGAAGTTTTATTAAACGAGCAGCACGAAATAAACGAAGAAAACCCAAATTAAGTAATGTATTCTATAAATAAAATATAAAATTTAATAAAATTTAACACTTTAATTGATATATCTAGAATTCTATATTATGTTTGAAAAGAAAATGTTTAATTATAGTTACTTCTGGGCCAGGAGTCTTACTCCCACTCCAGCTCCAGACAACCCTGCTTGTGGCAACGTGAAATGAAACACTATCAACTTTGTAATTGAATTCGACAAAGGTTTCCTGACTTCAGCTAACTAACTCTTTTCAATAGTAAAAATAATTCTTTTTCTCCATAGGAATTTAATCATAATTAGATGTCATTATTAACTTCAGAAGGTGCACGCAATTAGAAATTTGAGTAAGATTTTTTTTTTGTCGTTTTTTTATCATGGTTGAATAGAGCTCTTCGAGTTCCCAATAAAAATGTTACCTTTAGTATATTTGAACAATGGTTTAGTAGAGAAACTGAGAGAAATTAAGTTTAAAAAAAAACAAATTAAAAAAGCCTATAAAAATTGAAATACACCAAAAGTATCATGTTTCGATGGCCTTAATATTAATCCGAATTATTTTTGCTTTTACTCGTCAAGAATAATATATATCAATTTTGATAGATGTTTCCGACTAGTTTTTGGATCTAATTTTTGCTACAAGAACATTGGTTGCTTATCTTAAAATCCCAAATTTTTCAGAGATAACTCAACAAGCTTTATCCAATTATGATAAAAAAAAAACTGTTAGCAATAATTTCAATTTACTGATACATTTAGATTTTCTTAGACTACGAATTCAATCATCATTATCTGATAAATTCTAATTCATACTTTATGTTTTTGTGGACCAGCTGTTAGAGCAACATTTACTTTTGTTAACTAAAAGAAAGATAATTTAAGAAATATTTATTTTGATTATTTGTATAATCATACTCGAAATTCAGTAACAAGTACATCAGCAATACTACCAAGTACTGTAATAAAATCAAATGCATTCCATTTATCACGAAAATAATTCTATAATTAAATTTTTAATATAGTTTATTTTATTATAATTAACATACTCGTAAACCAAATGCAATGATTTTGAGAATACTTTCAACAGTAAATAGAGCTGTAAATGTTGTATTAGCATATGTTAATATATCATTATAAGTTGGTGGACTTCGATAATACTAAAACAAAGAAGAAATTAAAAAAATCCAAAGTATGTTTTTCATAACATATATATTTATAGAAAAGTTTTGATTCTAAACGTATTATTTAACTGGAATGCGATCAAAAAAACGAATCTCGAAATGAGAAAAGAAAAACAGATGCTTCTTTACTGTTGAAAGTTATATAATGTTAGTCATCGAACGGCGAAAGAAAATTTTGACAGATTATCCTAGTTATTCTGGTTGACATTTTTCGTACAGTTAACGATTTATAATCCAATATTTACTTGTATAGCACTCAATATTTTCTCCGAAACGTTTTCTAAGTCTACTTGATGGAGAAAACGTTAATCTTAGCTGCCTGAGGCGACGAAGAATAATGTTGTTTATACAAAAAATATGATGCACTGCTCGAACCCACTAACCTGATGGAAGAAGAAAAGTGTTTGAGTCTACGAAATGTGAATTTAGAGTTAGTCTTCGCTTTTCCAAATCTTATGGCTGCACCATCAGTGCTTAATATGAATTGACCTTATAATAATGAGTCATTCATCAGAAGAAAATGATAATTAAACAGTAATATAAAATTTTTACAATAATAGGAGTCTGCCCAAGTCTGTATCTGTTCTAGCGCTTATCTATCCAGATCTCATGACTCTATCACGTATTAATATTTTATAACATACTTTTGCCATAAGTACACAAGTATTAAGTGCAATCATAACCATAATACAAAATTCAAAATATGATGATGTACATAATTGCCAAATACGATAACGTAATGAACCTTCTTGTTTTGGTTTACATCGTTGAATTGGTTTAGCATTCAATGCAAAATCAATACATGATTTCTTAAAAAAGCAATCAACTTAAATTAAATAAAAACAAAACTAATATTAACTTACTTGATTTTTATTAATTTCTGCTTCTTCTAATTCTTTTTGTCCTTGATCTTGAAATGTTATAATAATTAAAGCAACGAATATATTAACGAAAAAAAATGGAAACACAATAAAATAAACAACATAAAAAACTGCAACTTCAAGTCGATGACCAGGTTGAGGACCACGATTAATACCAGTAGCATCAATTGAATGTTGTAAGACACTAGGAAAAAAAACAAATTTTTTTCTTTATTCTATATAAAATCACTAAAATAGACTTACGTTGGCCATCCTTCACCTGTTTGAACAGTAAATAAAGTAAGAATAGCTTGTGGTACACTATCATATGTAAAATCATATGGTTCCCATGATCTTTTTCGACAATCTGGTTTACGTTTACCAGTACCAAAATCAAAATAAAATCCTCTATTAAAAAAACAAACAAACAAAATATTCTAATTAAATACAACCAAATAGAAAATTTTTATTGAATACTAACTGGCATTCTTCAGGCGTTAATTTTGATAAATCAGAACATCGATAAAATTTTCCTTTAAATAATTGTACAGCCATAACAGCAAAAATAAATTGAAATAACATATAAACAATTCTATAATAATAATAATGATAATAGTTATTATTATTTTTTGATTTAAATTATAATCATATTAAAAATAAAACAAAAAACTTACAATATTGTTAAAACATTAGATAATGATGTAATAACACAATCAAATACAGCTTTTAATTTTGGTACACGATTTATTGTTTTTAATGGACGTAACACACGAAGAACACGTAAAGATTTAATTGTATTCAAATTTTTTCCAGCTCCATTTTCCCTTTAAAGAAAAAAAAACAACAACAATTATATCTCTAAAAATATTTTCTTAGTTATAAAAAATTTATTACGTAAAACCAAACGCAACTAATGCACATATAACAACAAGTGCATCAAGTAAATTCCATACATCACGACAATATGCTCCTTCATGAAGTACAACACCCAAATCAACAATCTAAAATAATTAAAGATTTTAGAAATTAATTATTTATTATGTAAGAAACTAACTTTGAGCAATAATTCAACAGTAAATACACCTGTAAATGCGTAATCAAGATAATTAAGTATATGATTACGACTAGAATTTTCATGTACAGGATCTTCAGCAGCTAATGATATTGAACTCAGACATATGACAATCATAATAAGTAATTCAAAATAACGAAGAGTGACGATAAAATGACAAAATCGACGGATCCTAAAAATAAAAATAGGCAATACATTCAATTGAATATTCTTGTCACTTACGGATTAGTAGGGCTAAAAATAAACATTGAACTATGTGGAAGAATAGGTTTAACAACACGTGATACTTGTTCTCTTCTCTTAGCATCTGCTTCTGCTGCAGCAGCTTCTGCTTTTTTTCTTGCTTCTTCATTAGCACGAGCTTTTGCAGCTGCAGTTGATTCTTGAAGTCCTGGTAATTTATCTAATGATGCTATAAAAAAAAAAAGTATGACAAATTTTTATTTGTTTCAAATAACAAATAATTTTTACTTGGAATATAAACTGGACCAACATCATAATCTAAACCAGGTATATAATCTAAATCAGCTTTTTCAAATAATTGTCTATCTAAAAAATCTGTATTTGTTTTTGAACTTGATGAATTATAATGTGGTGATGGTTGAATATCAAAAGCTGTTTTAACAGCATTTTCAACATAGTCTTTTTTTGTACTACAAAAGAAGAAAAGAAATATTTTTATAGGTCAAAAAAGAAAATTTTTTTAAATGGATATACGTTTGTTGAAGATTATTTCTAGGCACCAGTGGATCTTGTTCTGGTTTTTTTGATTTTAGATTCGGTGTTGTTGTTGTCGTTGTTGTTGTCACTGTATCTGTTGGTAGTGAACCTAACTTAAACATAGATTCAACATCTTTGGTTTCACGTTCACGTTTCTAAATAATTTTATATATATTTATTATTATTTTCGAAGTTATATTTCAAAAAAAACACAATTTAATGCTAGTTACTTCTTCTTCAGCTGCTTGTTCTTCTTCTTCATCCTTAGTTAATTCATGTGCATTAGCTAAATTATCAACAGCAATAGCCAAAAAGACATTTAATAATGTATCTAATGATTTTAATATTAATATAAATTAAAATAAAAACTATATTTCGATATAACTTACAATTTCCAAATAGAACAAGAATAATAAAATAAAGAGAATAGATCATTCCTATGCCATTGGCTCCATCTTCTTGAGATATAATACCATTATACATAATTTCATTCCAATCTTCACCAGTTAAAATCTAAGACAAAAAAAAATAAATCTTTTTAACAAAAAAAAAACAAAAAAAAACATTGATCTTTTACTTGAAAGACAGTTATTAATGCTGTAGCAAATTTATTAAAATTTTGTAATGGAGTTCCATCTTCAAAACTAAATCTATTTAATGATAATACAAAAAAAAAAATACAATAGTAATTGTAAAATTGTAACAAGCGAGAAAAAAAAAAGATTAACATACTCGCCACCAAATAATTGCATGCCCAATAATGCAAATATAAGAATGAATAAGAATAGAAGAAATAGTAAACTGACAATAGATCGCATACTACTCAAAAGTGATACAACTAAATTTCGTAAAGATGCCCAATGTCTAAATAAAAATAAAATAGAAGAATTATTGATATTAATCAAAATTTAAAATAATTTTATAATGATTAATAAAGAATTATTAGAATAATTATGAATAAATACTGATTTTGTTATTATTCGAATGTATTTTCTAAGAGAAACATCAGTGAGTTGTTGTGTATTAAGAAAATCTTTTTGGACTGTTTCCGGTAAGAATCATTAAGATGACTATTAGCTTTTGTTGCTATTAAAAGAAACAACCGGAAACTTTTTAATGAGGTCTTCTTGTGAATAAAGTAATATATTATATAAAAGAATTTTTTAATGTCTGATTGAGCAAATTCGAAGAGAATATTAGAAATAGGATAATTTGCAAGTCTTTTCGAAATCGATTAATAAAGTACTTCAAATTTTCGGCTTACTAGAATCAAGATTAAAATAGATTGATCTCATTTATAACTATACTTAAATATTTGAGTAGTACCTGTAATGTATTATCAGTGTGATAGTTTTCGAGATACTTAGCTAAAAATAATTACAATTTACAATTCTTTTTCTTTTTGTAAGAATTCTATAATCAAAAGAGAATCTTCTTCGAGATTTTTCTTATTCATAATTGCACTAACATATCCGATTTTTTTTCATTATACTAACCTAGTCACTTTAAATATTCTTAAAAGACGTAAAGATCGAAGAACTGAAACACCAAAAGATTCTTCTGGATTAAAATGTGTCCAAATAACTTCAAATATTGAACCAAAAATAACCTTAAAAGAAAAAAATAATTAATTAAATTATACAAAAAAGACTAAAAAACATACGACAAAATCAAATATATTAAATGATGATGCAAAATATCGATTAACACCAAGACCATACATTTTAAAAAGCATTTCAAATACGAATAAACCAAGAAAAATAAATTCAGCAATATCTACATTTTAAAAATAAAAGTTTATAAAAACATATGTTTTTTAATGTTCAAATAAATTTATCATACATAAAAAATCCGTAAGAAATTGTTTTTGTCGATCATGTTCAATAGCAACACAAACAGTATTCAAAAAAACCAATACAATAACAGTCCAATAAAATGCTTGAGTTTTAACTAATATACGAATCTTACTTCTAGATATGACAATAAACATGATTAATTATTTTTTCTATTTATTTCTTTTAGATTTGTTTTTACTTAATCACACGTTGTTGAATATGCCATCGACGCATGAAAGTTCGTGGTCGATCAGGTCGTTCAATATCTGTACCACGACCACGATTAAATGCATTGTCTAGAAAATTTAAATTAGATAAAATACACATTTATAATAATACATACCAATATCTTCTTCATCATCATCTACACTCTGCTGTTTTCCTACTCGATGATGTCGACTTTTTTTTAATTGTGCATATTTCCGAGCTAAATAATTTTAAAAACGACATATTTTCTTCTTTTTCTTAAATAAATTTACCGTCATGAATAGCACGTCTTTCTTGTTCAGTAGTTCGTTCTTCATTTAAAATGACATCCTCTATGCAAAAGAAAAACACAAGAACATTGATTTATTTTTGATTATAAAAAATAAAATTATTTCTTTTTTTATTTTTACCAGCTCGGTTAATCCATTCAATATAATTATTATATTCACGTTCAATTTGTTGTTGTCGACGAATTTTTAAAAAAGCTCGACGATTTTCTACACGTTCTCTTTCTTTTGCAAATTCTCTATTCACGAAAAATAAATTACAAAGTTTAAAAAACCACCGAAAAACATTTTCATTTTTACCCGCTCAAAACACCAAGTACAAGATTAAGCATAAAAAATGAACCAAGAATAATTAATGGTACAAAATAAAGCCAATTAAATAAAGTTCCCACAGCATCATTTGTCTTCAAAATTTAGAAAAACAAAAAACAAACTTATCTTTTACATTCAAATAATTTTCTCTTCATACCCAATATAATATTTGTGTCCAACCTTCCATAGTTATACATTGAAAAACGGTTAACATAGCAAAACCAATATTATCAAAACTAGTTATGCCTTTATTAGGTCCTTCCCAATATTCTCGACAAATAAGTGATTCATTTGGAATATTACATGTAAATACACCATGTTTTATATTTAACCAACCCCATATTGGTTCTAATTAAAAATAAATATTTTCAAAAATCATTGCTTTCATTTTTTTAAAACTTCAATAATTTACCTCCAGGTATTCCACATGTTGTTGATTGTTGATCATCACCTTTATACATTACTAAAAGTTCCAAACATAAGTAATATAAAACATATTTTAAAAAAAAACGAAGAAAATTTTAACTCACATTCGTCACTATCATGGTCAGTAGCTAAAAAAAAGAATAAGAAATAGCTTTACATAGATATATATGCTATATAGGAAATATAATAACGTAAATCTCTAGAGGCTAAAATAATTACTTATTAATTATTATCAATATGTAATAGAGATTTGTTTTTTCTGTCAATATAGTACTCAATTCAATTTTCATTATTTTAATACTTTGTATTTTAAATTAATGATTATGAAAAAATAAACGAAAAAATTTTCAATTAATCTTAAATTCTAACCTGTTCGATTTGCATAAAAACAAGTTGTATGAAAGACGCCTGAATATAGTTCAAGGCCAATAATAGCAAAGATAATAATAGCAAAAAGAACGAGAAGAGCTATTTGAAACAATGGAGCCATGGCTTTTAATATAGATTTAAGCACCACTTGAAGACCTATAGAAATCTTATATAGATTTTTGTTTTTATTTTTATTACAAATGAAACAAACTTGGAATGCCTGAGACAAGTTTAAGCGGTCGAAGTACACGTACAGCACGTAATGTACGTAAATCGAATGAACTATCTTTTTTAATACTAATCGTTGCTAAACTATAAACAAAAAACAACAAAGAATAAAATGATCAAAAGAGATAAGTGCTTTTTTTTTTCGTTTATTTCTGTTATTTACCCCGTAACAACAACAATAAAGTCCATAACATTCCAAAGACTTCGAAGATATGAACCTTCATGTAATACAAAACCAAGAGCAATTATTTTTAGTGCAGCTTCAAAACAAAAAATTCCAATGAAATAAATTTCAGTTTTTTCCTATAATAATAATAATAATAATAATTATTATTCATTTCAAATGAATACTAACTAATGATCTAGCTAATGTTGTTTTATCATCATGCGGTAAATGTTCTTCAAGTGCTAAAACAATACAATTAGCTATGATTGTTAATAGCACCATATATTCAAAAGGACTAAAATAAATATGAAAAGAAAAATCTTTTTGATTACCACTAGATTTATTAGTTTAAAAACTTACTTCCATTCAATAACATCATTAGCTCGTTTTCGTATCCAATTATTTTTTGAAAAAATAAATAATGAACGTTGATGAGATGAATTAATTTGTTTAGCATACTGTTTTATTTTAGCTTTCCATGCACCAGTTCGTCCCGAATGAAGATTATGTGGATCACCACCAGTTAATGCTGCCAAATTACCACCTTCTTTCAAAGCCCTGAGCATAGCAGATACATTATTGAAATCACCCATGACTTTGGCTTTTGAATCTTCACAAGATTATCTAACTATTATATCTTTCTCGTTTAGAAAAACATGCGCCTTGAAATATAAGACCACGGAACAGTGTGCACAGTAAGAAGAAAAAAAAAAGGAGACACAGACAAAGAAGATAAAATGCTGTTGACACACGCACTGCTTTGCGCTCGGGCCGGCTGATGAGAAAAAGAAGAACACGTTCAACGATCTCTATTTTTTCTTCGTCTTTTCTTTCTGCTTCTGTTTTTTTTTGTGCCACGATGCTGGAAACACACAACGGAACAAGCCCGCCCTTTTCTTTTCTCGTTCTATTGATGTGATTCCCCAATAGACATGACTGAACACCAGAACTTAGACGAAAGAACCGGACTAAGTCTTTTACAGAGACATACAAAATTGACGAAGAACGAGAAAGATGATCAATTTTACAGTATATAGAGAAAAAAAAGAAATGAGAACTTTTTTCTTTTTTTAAGTATATGTTTATGTATGTGTGGGCTTCTCTTGTTGTCTCTTTCGTGTTATTGTCGTTCTTTCATGGAACATTTAAGAAAATAAAAAAGACGATCGACTGATATACGACATAAAATCATATTAGAAACAAGTAAAAAATTTTCTGTTTTATCTTATTGATCTCAAGTGTGACATTGATGATTTTCGAAGTGTCCTTGGGGTAAATACTAAAATACTCAAGAGACATAAAAAACAAAAAATGTCTTTTTTTTTTATTAACTCAATGTTCATTATATAATAAAAAAAGCCAATTTTTATATATTGGATTATTCAATATCGAAATAAAAAATAAAACATTCACTCATCAATAATAATAAAATACAGTCATAATTTCTTGATTGTTATGGACGATTAAACATGAATAAATCAACATATCGATATATATTCGATTTAGGGAACTGCATGTCAAATCAGAGAAATAATCGAATTTTTCATTGAATCTATTTATAGAAAGTATTTTCTTCTTGAACAATAATCAATTTATTAAATCTACTGGAAAATATTTATTATATGAACAAGTTAGTTTTTAACAAAAAAAAAATGAAACTTTCTTGATCAAATTTCTTTTTTATCTATAAACTTATAAGGCATAGTTACAATCTTAATTATTGATTAAATTAATCAAAAAAAGAAAAATTTCTCAGATAAATCTCTATTTTTTTTCATATGTAAGGCTTCAAACTATTGATTATTTTCTGCTTAGTACGGTGTGCACTAAAAACTGATAGCAGTTTTTTTGTTGTTATATATATATATATAATAGAAATAAACTTATGTGAATATTCAGAATATTTTTAATCATATCAATTGAAAATAAATCTTTCAAGCATTCTCATTAAAAATAAATCAAATAATCTTTATTGATATTGTTCAATAGTTTGTTTTCTGGATAAAAAATTTTCAATTATTATAGAAGCTTTTCATTCCATTATTTAAAAGAAAAAAAGAAAACTGTAGACATGAAAAAAAAAGATTAGAAATGTGTTTAGAATAAAAAGAAATATATAATATATATTATCATCACATATATCTAAAAATAGAACTAATTATTTAAATAAATGAGACAATACTCTTCTCTATTTTTCTTGTATTAATATGTGCATTGAAATCATAATTCTAAGTTTTGATTTAATCTTAAGATAAAGCTTGTAAGAACACATTGAAATATTTCTATTATAGTCAAAATTCAATCTTGATATTTCATATGATAAATAATAGTGAAAAACAAACACCTTTGTTATTAAATATTAAAGAATAAGAAAACTTTTGTTCGAATAAAATATGAAGTTTAAAGAATAACAGGTTTTTTTTCTATTTTGTTTGTCTTATTATTTTTTTCTCAAAGAAAACTTTATCATGGTTCTCGTCTGCTAGCAATAAATTTTCTTTCATGGTATTTTATTAAAATGACTAAAAGAAATTTTGAATAATATGAAATACTTGTTAAACTGTAACAAAAGCATGTTGATAGCTCACTAATGTCTTAAAATATGTACTAGCAAGTTTTATTCTTTATTTGAATCACTACATTGATAATCTAATTTTCTTTGAATTTTTTCAAGTCATCTAATTATCTTGATTTTAATTACAAAAACAAAGATAGTTTCAAATTTGATTAAATTTTAATATTTATTAGTATTAAGAACAAACAATTATAGATTTTAGTTTCTAAAAATTTGTTTAAGTCTTTTTTTCTAGTCAAATAATTAATTTCTATTGATTTATAACATAAGATTTTTCTTATTTTAATCAAGCTGAAAGTTTGAGTCTAAATGAATAGTAAAGATTTTCGACAATAATTGTCATACATCTTTAAAAATTAGATCCATCAAATTGTCAGAAAATATTATATTCCTTTTTCTTTTATTTTTTTTCATCTATTTCATCATCGATCAACTAGAGACAATACACTTATATAATCAGATAAAAAGAAAAACAACATCAAGTAGTCATAACGAAATAAGAATATTCTATACTGAAACAATAACAATTGTAATACCGACTCTAATAAGAGTGATTTACATTATGAGTAATAGAATCTTATACTTTTGACGTCATTTATGATTGTTCTTTCTTCTTTTTTTCCTTTTGTGACGGTAATGATTGATTTCTATTGATTCCGAAAAGAAATGAATATTCTGAGAGTTACAATGACAACATAAGTGCCTTTATAATCAATTTTATTTCGGTGTAATAATCTGTATTCTTTGACACACTATATTAAGCTTAATGATCTAAATCAAAGGGTAAATGTAAAATGAAAGTTAACAGTTCGAAAGCTTCAACAACAAATACATAAATGCTTCATTTATCTTATTATATTATATCTGTAAAATTGTGTTTTTGACGTCAGAATTTGCAATAATTTAAAATCATCATTGAGTAAATCGATGGGTATTCAACTACTTTTTAAGAAAAATTGTCTTTTTTTATATCATACTAGTTAGATGGGAAATGGTCAGAACATAACTTTAGTCAAAGAAAATGGCAGACTTTCATCTGAAATAGCCAAGATTTACAGTGTTTTCTCCAAATATTTAGTGAGGACCATTTATATTTCATACTTATGATTTAGATTGGTTTAAAACAAAGTATTTTTATAAGGTTATCGATATATAAAAAAATCTATATGTTTTGAAACGTTTATAATTTGATCAAACCTCAATCGAAAGAAGAGTTTTTTGGAGATTGTTCTAGTCTAATGATCTTCTACTAATGAGAAAAATATGAGCTTCAAATATTACAATAACTTGAATAGTCCTTACCAAATGGGAAAATGCACCAAATGTTGACTATTTTAAATGACTTTCAACAGCTTTATTTCCGGTCAAAGTTATTTTTTGATCACTTCTCACTTAACGAGCATAAAAGTTTTTTCAAGTAATTAGTTGAATACCCATGAATTTATCTTATTCTCATATTAAATAATGAAAAATTATCATTTTTTCGTTCATATTGTAAACTATTCTTTCCAAATTAAATAAACATCTCTCACTATTGAATACCTTCAAAACATTTATCTGGAAAATTAAAATTTTGATAAGTTAATTTAACTATTATTCTAAACAAGTAAAATAGATCTGAGTCTCCATTGTAATTTTTTCTCATCATTTATGAAAAGGAAAATAAACTTATATTTTGAATGAGAGTTCTCTATGTATTTCAATTTAGAATAAAAACCTCTCATAAGACTTTACGCTTCATTTGTTTTAGTGACAATTTCATTTCTTTTTATGTTTTTAATGAATTTAATATTCATTTTTTTAAACTTTTTTATTTGAATTTTTTTCTAAAAAAAAGCTATTCTAATTTTATCAAAGAAAAAAAATGATATATGCTATTTTTGATATTTTCTATTTCATGCAAAGAGTAATTATTGAAAATTTCTGTTATTTTGCTTACAATGTCTTTTTGCTTCTAGCATTTATTCATAGTAGTCAACCATCTTTTTTTCTTTCCGGAATCATATCTTCTATGATTACATGATGTAGATGTTTGACAGACAAGTTGTTTGAATTTTTATGGACACGACAGGCAATTTATTCTCTAGACTCGTTCTTTTTCTATGTATCTATTCGCTTAAACAGTATAATTCATGCACATTAAGTTTTTCATATATTCCATAAATTCTCCTTCCCCTCATTTTTCAATATAAGTAACGTAAACTAACCAAAAAACCAAGACAAGAATGTTTTTATAGTGCTATTTAACTAGAAACTATTTACTTTGATAATGTTATACGATTTAAATATCTATAGTGTACACTTTCAACTTATGGCATCTGATAATGTAACATACATAAAAAAAAGTGATTGTCGTTTTTTAATATTACACTTAATAACTTAATTATTACAATTTTCTAACACTACTAGATTGCTTGATAGATTCATTATGAACTTCATTAACTTTATAAAAAGTAAATTACGCAGTTGAATTCTAGCATTTCTGTTAGCTATATAGTAACGATAAATATAGATGAGAAGAATAGTTTTTTATGCACGTCAGTTATATATAGAATTTACTGTAGTTATGATATCAACTAAATTCGTTTTTCGTTTATCAAAATAAATTTTAATCATAGAAAGAACGGGTGTGTCTTTTTTCGTCCTTGCTCTTCCGAACATCCGGTCGAATAACCGGATGTTCGAAATCGGATATACAACATAAAATCGTTTTTCCGGATGTTCGCAATGAAAACCGTCCAGATGTTCGGAACGAAAAAATACAGGATGCTCGAAACATAAAATGACGGATGTTCGGAACAAAAAGTGACCGGTGTTCGGAACGAAAAAATACTGGATGTTCGGAACATAAAATGACGGATGTTCTGAGTGAATTTTGGTGTATGTTTTTTAACACAGAAAACAATTTATTCATATAGTATATTTTAAGTCGCTGAGTGTAGCGACCTCTTCTCGTATGTACATTCAGTTAGAGTTTTTTAATATAGTGTAGAGTTCAGTTTGTTAATAATTCTCATAAATCTTCAGCCAGCAGTTCATCGAGTGAAAGAAAACGAAAAGAAGATGAAACAGATGATGACAATATGAAACAAATTCCGAAAAAGAAAAAAATAAGACATGCTGCAAAAAAATATTAAACATTACATTTTTTTCTGTTATAAAAGTTACTTATTCTCTCACTTGTATAAATTTTTGTTGTCTTTGTCTTTTGTTAAAGACTATACTGTGAAATAAAAGAAAATAAACTGTTATAAAAAAAACAATTCTTTTCTCTTACGAACAACCGGAGTATTTTCTTACGAACATCAGTCATTCACTCTTACGCACATCCGTAGTTTTGATTCCAAATATTCAGCATTCTACATTCCGAACATCGGTCATTTTTTATTCCGAACAGCCGTCATTTTATGTTACGAACATCCTGTATTTTCTGTTACGAACACCTGGACGACTTTCATTCCGAACATCCGGCCTTTTTCATTCCGATCTTCCGGACTTTTCATTCCGAACATCCGGACTGTTTCGAAGAAACTGGAGTTCGGATCGAACTACTCTGACCGATGTCCGTAAAAAAAAACAAGGACGAAAAGTGGTTACCCCGAAAGAACATCGTTCAAATTTCTTTCAAATGATCAAATTATAAATACAGTCAATAATATTTTCACTCGATGTTATTTTCGTAAATTCTATTGAAACTCTTTTCAATATGTTATTCCAATGCTAATCTATTTTAGTCTACATAGTAAAAAATTCATAAAAAAATAAATATTTTCTAGTCTTGTCGAATTGATTTTAACCAGTTGATTGTAAATGATAAAAAGAAAATAAAAACTAATCTTGATAAATACTTGATTGTATGACTAAAGTTAATTAATAAAATTGATATTTTTCTTCTACTTGAAGCGCAACAAAAATGCTTTGTACTCTATTATCTAAGTAAACATTAATTAAATTTTTTGTCATGCAATCAGTTATCAGGTACAATGTGCCTGATTGATATATTGTATTGTATTCAATATGACGGAAATTTGCTATTAAATGATGAACAATAAAATTTTTATCTATTGAATATATAATTGAACAAGAATAAATAGTTTTTGTTTTAGAATATTTCATCAAAACGATTCTTTTCATGTTATACTATTGTGTTTTTCACATTATTTTCTTGTTAATTCCACATATTTTATGCTTTGATTTTGTTTTCTCTAGAGAAATGATTTCTAACTATATACAGCATCCCTTATGAAGTATAGTTTCTAATGAATATTGAAGTTGATAAAGAGAAATATAGAATTTCTTTTCGGTCAGACTATATCTCGTTTACAAACAACTCTCTGTATACATAACAAGAACCATAAACAAACAAAAATCAAGACTACAAATCGATCAAACGAATTCCTATGTATTCTTTATTTCTAATTGCTAGATTATTAATATCAATTGAAAATGATTTCTACTTTTTTTTCTTTATTTCTATATTATGACATCGAATAACGAGAGGTATATTTATTGTACAGAATCCATTCTTATTTCTGCAATAATATGATTGCGAAAAAGAAACAATAAACAGTTCAATCATGAAATCTTTGGAAATTATTTAAACTTTTTGAAGTCTACTATTTTCTCTCACATGATTGAATATATTACAAATTGAAAATCTTGTATTGTGTCATTCCAGTGATACTATTATTCTAGTGAACATCACAACTTTATTGCAATATTGATAAGTGCGCGATAGTTGATAAAAACAAACAACAAATGTGTATCTTGTATTAAACACTGATGCCAAATATAAAGCAAGTGAAAACAATCTTTATTTATAGTAATTTACAATTTGTATAGTTAGATGATTTTTATTGATTTTTATCTGTCTAGTGAGAATTTTTTTCAATTGAAATCGATTAAAATTATAAAATCTTATTACGATAATCAGAATAATAGATTCGACCATTCTGCATCTCCAAGATCAAATTAAAATCAGATTTATTTTTATAGATTACAATCACACGACAATCCATTGTAATTGTATGATACCTGATTACTGTATGGTTAGAATCTGCGAAAAAAGTCTTATTTTAATCATTCCAGAACAAATTTCCATGGGTAAAATCAATATAGTCAATAGTATCCCTGGTTTAATTTACTCTATTACACCAATATTGATCTTAACCATTCAAAAGTTCGATCAGTTTCGTTTATATGAAGATTAATTAAGACATACTATACGAGAAGCTATTGTAGAATAACAATCTTTTCCTTCGTGTAAAAGATTGAATAAGCCCTTTAAGTTCATAAGAAAAAGTTCTTATAAGACAATTATTTTTTCTTCTATGATAATTTTAGAATACATAATTATCAATCTTGGTCAAGTATAGGCCTATATAAACCATAGTTTTCTTTCAAAATTAAAAAGAATAACAATCTTTCAATTATTTAATGCACACAATCTTATCCTTTCTTATGAAGAGCTGTCTGACATGTAGGAAGAACACGTTTTTTTTTAAATCTACAAGAATCAAACAATTAATAATGCTTCGATGAATTTTCAACCGTTAACACTGCAAGACAACATAGACCAGATAGAAAATCAAGCAGAATTACATAGCCTTAAGTCAATATGTAGTTTTAATCGTAGATGTTCTTACAAATAGTAATCTCATGTCAATAGTGCATTCAAGAATTAAATCGGCTCTTGACAGCTCGAGCTATGTTTAAAAGGAACAAATACTTTTTCAGTGATTGCTGAAAGTCCAAGGCAATATTATGGTTATTCGGTTTCACAAAATGAATACTTGAATTCATTACTGAGATTCGAATTCTCTTTTTTTTGTTAGTAATACGATTAAATATTACACGGTTGATGATAATAGATTAAACTTGAGATTCTAAACGATTCATAAGATTTCAATAAATTTCGTATTAAAATCTAAGTGGAATATAAGTAGCTTATCAAAACGAATTGATAATCTTTTAATCAGATTCTTTTTAGTGAAATTTCTAAGTCGCAGATTTGTTAAAAAACTGTTTTAGTGCAAAAAAAATCGAAAGCATATGTTTATAATAAAAAATAATCTTAATTTTTACTCCAGTTTTTAGTCTCACTAAGGTCTTATCAAATCTACATTCTGCTTGTTTCAAATTACTTTCTTTTTTTTTCATTAAAGAGAAATAAATAAAAAGCAATATGGCTTCGATTCTCTGAATACTACGTCGTTAAGTGTTTATATTTGTAGTTTTCATATGATTATAATCAAAATTAAACAGTCATCCTAATATTCTAAGAACAACAGTCTATCTTTTGACTGTTCATGCGAATTTTTTTTTCCTAGATAACTTAATTTTCAGTACATCCGACATCGATAACTTCTTATTCTTTTTATTCACACAACCTTATTTGATATATCAACTATCTAATCTAATCTCATTATTTATTACCCCAGGGCATAGATACCATGGACTATTTCTATTAAATAGGCTTGAACACATCTACTTATGTTTCTGATCATAAAAATGCATAATCTTATTTCCAAACAAAAAAAACTAAGCACATGAAATTCACAAATGCTTACCTACCTAGATATACTAATGCCTCCTGTACTACCAAGTGATCGTTTAGCTCGTTTCATTTGTTCATGTGTAAAGAGCACATCTTTTGTACCATATAAATCGAGTGCACGACGTCGACCCATAATCGTTATACTTTCATGACGCATTGTACCTGATGATGGCCATTGTATTTGACAATTTGTTGCATTACTATTAGCTTGTGAAAAGCGGCGAGCCGTTGCCGATCGACCACCGGCTAACAGTATACTCATTTAATTGGTTATTGCTTTTAGTATTTTATTAATACATTTATATACTAAATTAAATTGAATATATTTCATGGACTAAATAAGCATCTAAAAAAAAAAAAAAAAAACAACAACTCTATTATAAATCGTTTGACGTATTTATCTAATAAGAAAAAGGCACGAGATCGTTGTAGTTTCTCAATGACATCTGATGTCTTCTTTTTTTTTTCTTCTTTGGAACTCATATCGAGACGAGTTTGTTTCGTTTCCGTACTACGGAAGTGCTTTGTCCCATCACATTATCACAAAAGACTTAGATACTCAGAA
The DNA here is from genome assembly GCA_905250125.1 of Rotaria sordida. Taxonomy (NCBI): domain Eukaryota; kingdom Metazoa; phylum Rotifera; class Eurotatoria; order Philodinida; family Philodinidae; genus Rotaria; species Rotaria sordida. The sequence continues at coordinate 51,070 of CAJNOL010001115.1, read as the reverse complement.
AGCAAGTTTTTTTTTGTAGTATTGAGAAAGACAAGAGCATACACAAGAGAAAAAAAAAGAAAGATAAACGGACAACCCCAAAAAAAAAAGATGATATGAGCCTCCGGGTATAATTACAAATTTTCAGCTAGTTCGAACAGATGAATAAACTTACAAAAGAAAAATTGAATCCACTCAAAAACATTTAATAACTAAGCATATTAATACTTCATGTCCAAGAAACAAAATATATATGTCTTGTAAATAATTAAAAACAAGAAGGTTATACTTAATCACAACTTACATGCATTTCATCGCTAACAGTTCTCTCCTTTTCTATCTATAGTTAAGACTATGAAATTTAAAATTTACCCTGGAGAATGGAAATGATAGTTATCGAGAACTAAATTACAAATATCTAATTATAGAATAGTAATAGACAAATTCGATGTCGATACTTACGTTTTCTATTAACAACTTATAAACAATATTCACAGTACAAGAAAAAAAGGAGAAGTAAGTACCTTATAATTCGTCTTACATACAGCTATCTTAGCGATATAATTGAATCGATGAATGACAGATATATATATATATTCCAGAAAAGCAGAAAACTAACAGAGAAGAATAGATTTCTCAATGAATTTATCATTGGATCTCAATATGGAAATTATATTCAATAAAATCAAGGTAAGAAATGATATTCAACCGAGAGATAATTATTATACATTATTCTCATTAATGAATATTCAAATAAATATATTACTGGTATGTTATAGAAAGTAATAATTAAGAAATGAACATAGAGTAAGAACTTTACACGAACAATTTTAAAAAGAAAAATATTATGATAGTCGTCTTTGTTGTCATCTTATTTCAAGATGGTAAAGACGAAGGACTGAATGTTAGAAATAGAAAGGAAGAGCAAGATAGAGAGAGAACGAAGGATTGTGCTAAGAAATAAAGCAAAAAAGCGTCGGCACGCACACATACTCACATAAATGTATATATATATATATATATATACACACACATAAATAAATTTCTACCAGAAAGATGATGCTTCCGCCGACAGAAGACACACATTGTTGTTAGAATTAGTTCATTATTATCTTTCTACTACTTCATTACCAATGAATTAGTATAGAAGAATAAAAGCAAATGAAAAAAAATAAATACATTCACCGTGAGTTTTCGCACGTTTCTTTCTTTTCTTTTATAATGCAAATAACGAATAAGAATATAGATGATAGTTTTCCTTACTATTTCGTTACAATAAAAAGAAATCAGTGCTCAATTGTTATTCCTTTGCGTTACAAACGTTCATTTTATTCATAATTGCATCATGCCATTGACAACAACAAGTCTTTCTCCAACCGAAAGATGTTTCAGTTGCCGGGAACAAGTTGAAAGAAAGCGTAGAAAGAAAAAAACAAATAAAAAAGAAAAACCATCTGCATAAAATAATTCTATGTAATTTTTATTGTATCTCAACTAAATTATCGTAAGCATGGTCAATAGAGTTCTGACATTTTCGATTGTACGATAAGGAAAGTAAATTTGGAATGCAAGTCGATTAGTTTTTCTTTCTATCTTCTATGTGTACGAAGTCAATAAAAAAAATGACATTGAATAAGTGCCAGTAAAACAAACCTATAATTCTTACTCATTCATGAATATGAATAAATTTCCTTCTTTCTTTTTTGTTTTTGTTTTATTTCTGTTGATAATTAATCAATCTAGAATGTTATTAACCTAATTTTCATGGTTTTTTTATTCTGAACAAAATCTTAAACGTTATATATTTGATTCGACTCTTTAAATTGTAGAAAAAATATTTACCATTATCTATTTTTATATGACATGAAACAATCTCGGAATTAATCAGAAATATGGAATAGAAAAAAAAACTTTTTCCATAAGAGAGCATATGCAGTTGACTAGCTAATTTCTTAATGAAAAAGAGAAAGTTAGTATGCTTGAAATATCTTATATGACATCATACTTACTAGGAAGGTGACATTTTTCTACCGGAATGACTATATTAAAGATGATGCATGCAATAAATCAATGAAAAAATGCAATATGCAACAAAAAAAAAAGATGATTACTGGTTTCGTATTTGCATTCATTCATTTATTTAAGAAATGAAACTCTCTAATTTCATAAATAAAATAGGTATTAGAACAATCCTCAAATATAATTAATACACTATAGAATATGTCAATGAAAAGTGAAAAAAAAGTAAAAGTTTTACGACAATCTTGATGATGAAACATAAATTTTTCATGCTATGAAGTGTTAGAATAATTGCTGAGCTTTGTTTAAATGGAAACGAGTAAAATGTAAAAATTCATTTTTTTCCAATTGTAATTTAGGTGCAATAAAATCAAGAAAAATTATTCTAGTATTAAATTTTATAAGACAAAAGTAAATTTTTTGTTTTATATTAATACAAATTTCATTTTCGATGTTTTCAATCAAAACTCTATACATAATATAGAAATAAAAAGTTCTTTTGTTCAAGGCGAAAATAGTAACAAAAAGAGAAATCATTAATTTCTTTGACATTATATAAAGACATGTTGAAAGAAATTCGATTTAGTGAATAATAGAATTATCATTCGCCTTTAGTAATAAAGAATTTGTTTGGTCAATCAAATAAAAACATGATAAAAATAAGTTATAGTCTTCGAATGTTCAGTCTTCAAAAGCTGACATTTAATATTATCAGCAAATAAGAAAACAAAAGTAAATTTTTGATTACATTTGTACATATTGATTATTGAAACAGTGTTCAATTTAGACAGGAAGATGCTAAGGACGATTGTCTTTTCTTTTGTTTTCAATAATTCTCATTAGAAAACGGCCAAAAAGGAGTTAATACGATCTCTAAAAGATTTCAACAGATGTATCTTGATCACATGATTATCCTCATTACCATAATCCTAGATATGTCTATTATAGCACTTACTAAAGACGTATCATACGAAAGAATTGTTGTAAATATTACATATACAGTGTTAACTGTATCTATCTCTTTCATTCTTCTTCTTTCTGTTGAAATATTTTTCTTACTATTTTCTTTTTCTTTTCTTGTTCTCAATCAGGTATATTTCCTATTCTTTTTTGTTTGTTTTTTCCTTTCTTAGTTCATTGATCATGTATTTTTGCAATTGTATTATGTTGCCTGTTGTTGTATTCTATCTTTTGATTAACATCTGCTATATCTGCTGTTTTATGTGAAGAGACTCTATGTAATTTCATAAATAAACTTCTTATATATAACAACATGTTACACATCTAACACGACCGTAATATTGAAATGGCATGCGGTAAATATATATCACATATAAATTTAATATTTTTTTTTAATCTGATTTAAATATGACACTTTACATTACTGATTCTAGTTGCATGACATGATAACCAATTGAAAAAAAAAAGCACAAGTTTGGAGGAATATTTTTTTCTATATCGTATATTACGTTTCTTTTCCAATGGGTTTATACATAAAATATAATTGTATCATAGGAGTTATCATACAAACTCTTTAACATCAAATAATTTTTCAGCGGATCATTTTTCTCCCAGCGGCTCTATTCAAAATATATATATCTCCATTGGCATTCTCCTGTACATAACGTCCTAATATGAATTGATTCCTCAGCGAATACGTTCTAAACATAGCAAGATCGATTTATGTCGGTAATCGCTGTTCTAAAATTTTTAGAACTAACGAGCAATACCAGATAGCGCAGTGATTAGAGCGATGACTTCTCAGTTCATACATCTAAGGTTTGAATCCTTACTCGATTCACCATTTGTTTATTACTCAGAACTTTCTCTCGATTAATATGTCATAAAAAGATTCCTATTATAAATCCTGCCACATAATACCCAATAAATATATCTTGTCGGATCAATTCCGAATATATTATTCTTTCAATGGACTTATTATATAAAACATCCACATCCACATCCTCAAGTTCTAATAAATTTCGAAACAGTAATAGATATCAGAGTTTATTTTAAAAATCCCAATAAACTCCCAAAAAAATAAGCTCTGAAAGCTGCTGCTTGTATTGTGTATCATAACCATTTAGTAAAAACTTAAAACAATTTACTACACACATTTTGTATCAACACTTGATACAGATATGTATGAATATGATAATGAATTAATATTACGCGAAATTCGTTATTGACTTTTACATATCTATTGAGCTTCTGAATAACATAGAATATTCAAATTAGTTTTGAAATCATATCTACCACATACTGCACATACTATTGTTATAGATTGTTTGAATTCATATGATACAACATAAAATACAGGTAATCATGAAAAATGGTAGAATTAGCAGTTTTAAAGAATTTAGATTTGTGGAATTATTGTTCGTACATATGAGAATTGGTAGATGATGATGTATTTGATAATTTAAACTATGAATGTATCTTAAATTGAACAGATATATTCGAAATGATGAATGAATAACTTTTTTATGGGAGCAGATCTAACAAAAAATATGTTTATCATCTCATTTTTGAAAAGAATATTTCTGAAGGATAATTGATGTTAACAAACAAATAAAAAATGGATCCGCTATACAAAAAAAAAAGCTATGATGACAAAAAAATTTCAAATTTACTTACAATTTATGCTAAAAGAAGATATGTCAATCATAACTGATACAAAAGCAAGGAAATTTGTTACGATATTTCATGAAAAACTTGTTACAACATTGGTATCACATTCAACCATAAAATTATTTACTTTATAATAGTTGAAAAGTGATACTCATAGTTACATTATGTCATCGTTTTGACTTGATCAATGAATCATTGCCATTGCACCGAATGTTCTTCTCGATTGATTTTCTCGTGGAAGAAAATCACTTTCTTAGCTTTCTTTAGCATATTAGTATTGATCAATGTACATCTCATTGAAATTCAGATACACATATATATAGCAAAAAAAAGCGTTCATGTATTTGCAGTAAACAATATTGTATCTGTATATTTATGACCAATGAATTGATTAACAAGAATTTAAAAATTAAAATCGTTTGGTAAAGTAAGACTCACATATATTAAATACCTAGTGACTACAAGTCTTATTGAAATAAGATGATTACGTTGGTCATTATTTGCTAATCGTTAATTGTTTGATATTACTCTAATTATCAACTTTTTCACGATTAGCATCGTATATAAAAACATGGGAGTACATAGTATAAAATAGATCAAAGTAAGGTGAATTAATAAAAACAAACTTCATTTTCATTCATCTTCAGTTTTTTCTTTACTCTTACTCATACACATTCTATTATAGTTGTATTCCTCTTTCGGTAGTCTAGAAAGAAATGGACACGATAAAAGAAGATAGCAACCTTTATATTTATATTCTAAATTGTATTTAACTGTGTATAACAACAACACATATTTCACCAAAGAAAAAGAAAAAAAAAATAAGAGAAACAATATGACATAGGTATAAAGGAATGATAGATAAGATGACTGGTTAGATCATATAGATGTCAGATCATGATATATTCACTTTTATAAAAGCAAGTAATTCTTTCATCTGTTGGTCTTGAATGTCATATCATATATTGATATTTCAACATCCAATCCAAATAATAATAAAAAATATCAATACTATATGAGTGCGAACCATTTTTCATTGATACGATCGACTAAATAAATTACACACTAAATCAAGTAATACTAAAGTGAGAAACATGGTTGATGCATGGAGTAAAAAAAAGCTAAAAATTGATGGGATTTACTGTGAAATCACGTTCTATTTGTGATTTCTTATTGTTATCATGTAAACACGTAAGCTACATAAATTAAATTCCAATGGTCAAATGAAAGTATATCCATTATATAGAGAAATGTTAGTTAATGTTCGATGGTTTTCTTTTTTGAATAAAATAATAACACATCGAAACTTGTCAAATGTACCAACAACGATAAAAACAACATAAATTATGCCACTTAGAATCAAAGATGAACAACTTCAACTATGAGCTGCAGTTAACTGTAGAGTTGACGGTCTTTTTACAAGAGTTGCTGCTGTAATTTGCAAATAATGTGGTAGAGTTTGTAAACTTTAATCGAAATTGAAGTGAAGTGACAAAAATAATTGAAGAGTTGCAGTTGATATTTGATTGGGATAGTGTCCTGCAATTCGGTTGGATACCGGATATGAAAAAAATAGCCGGATCAGGTCCAAATTTGAGATCATACCTGACACCCGATCCGGCAATATATGAGATCTCGACGTTTCAAAATATTTCTACTTTTTCAAACTGCTCATTCATATAAAAGCATAGGGATGACAATCGGTTCGATCATGACCAAGTAAGTTATTGTACTTGAGAGCAGGTTACAAAAATGGAAAACGATATTGTTTTACTAAAAGAATTTATTTTCAGTGAAAGTTTATCAGCAGATGATAAGGAACTGTATGATGAAGTAATTGAATACATAGAAAAGAAAATGAACTATCAAAAAGGTGAATATATATTATCGTGATGAAAAAAGCATTCATGTATGCATTCACAATTATGACTTTTGACATCAACACTGCATTTCATTTTAGCGTTATCAGCAACAAGCAAACGTATACTTAGCGAAATCGATCGAATTTTAGAAGCAGAGAGACATCAAATGAATCCTGAATCACTTGATTCGCTAGGGGTTTTTTTAATGGAATTTGAAATGATCTCGGTTTTTGCTACTGTTTATGGAAGAAATTAAATAGTATACTTTTATTTAAAATAAAAGTTTGATAGCTGCACTATGACTGTGAAAGTATCTGCCGAATGTCGATTAGTTTCGATCCGGATCCGATCAGGCACTGGGCACAGCTGTTTGGGTTGGGTTTAGGTGTCAAAATCATACTCGTGCAGGACACTAGATTATGGTTAAGGAATCTCAGTACAGTTAACGTGGAGTTGGACTTGATACATTTTATTAACTCCAATTAAACTCTTGTTGACTTGGCAACTTGTCAAGTGAAAATAGGAAAATTCGAGAATGAAACATCAATTACGGAAGTGAATGCAAAAGGATTCGACCTTTTAAGATGAGATCGGTTTATGCATAACTTTTTGCAATCAAAGATGTAGTAAGATTTCCAAAAAATTTATAGTTGAAGTTGAAACCGAACTGAAGTTAGAAGCGAATTTGGGAAATTAGAGTGAATTTGGAACGTCATATAATTGGAGTTACCAATCTCACCTTGGAATCGATTCGATCGTTTCATAGTCTTGTATTAAGTTGGCAAGTTTATCAAGCCATTTACATTCTCTTACTGTTTAACACAACTAGATAAGTAATGTATTCACTCAAATGAATTATTATTTTATAATACTTTTTGAACCTAATAGCACAAGATTTTTTTTCAATCAAAACTCATTCTGTCTCCGTGGATTACATTCATTATGATATTAAAAAAATGTTCTAAAAGGAAATTTGATTTGAAAAAAAGAATATTTCTTATCTCCTTTAATCATTTTTATCCTAATAGTGTTTCAGAAGTGAGTAGCCTATACTCTTTCCAATTATTATTTACATGTTAGGATTAATATTAGGTTTCTATAGCATCATTCTAAAAAAGAACTATATAGAAATTAATATTGCTCATTGAATATTTGATTCCTTTCTCTTTGTATTTATAATAGAAAAAAAAACTTGCCGCAGATCAAAAACAGAAGTGTAGTCAAAAGTATGACCTTGCACCTTAATATCTATTCCTGTCACGTCAATCATCATCATCCACAGTCAAGACACTTAACCTTGGGCTACATGTCATTAACATTCCAATTTATTTTTATCATTTCTCATGTAATCCTGAATACAGAGTCCTACGTTAATTACTAATAATACGTCGTTTTGTGGTTTATCATTGCGTGATGAACATATCATCCCAAATCAAAAGAAATGGTCTGTTAAACGAGACAATTTAATGATAAAAATATACGGCTAGTGTAAGATTTCAATAATATTAAAATTCACGATAATATTACAAATAATTCAAAAAAAGTTTTACAGAATATTGCAAAAAGAGAGAAAAATGTCCAAAAGATAAGTTAATGAAACAAAATTCACATTCATAATTGAGAAGTTTTTTTGATTGGCGTTGTAGTAATTGTCCTTCTAACTGGTTCGCGCAACGTCGCCATTGTGCCGACATGTTGATTGCCGTTGTTCTCATGAAGATCACCTTTGTTTGTTAATTTTCCCCAATATGTCAATATCAATTGACGAACATCTCGTCGAAAACCGTATACAGATATATAAAGAAAAAATGCATTCAATGCATTTCTTGTATACATTAATGTATTCGTAGCAAGAAATATTGTATCTGTATAATCATAACCAACAATCTGATTCTCAAAAAGTGAAAAACAAAGACGATTAGGTAAAGTACAAACAACATAAGCCAAGCACATAAATAACAACATAAGTGAAATACGGCGATTACGTTGAGCATTAATTGCTAATTGATTATTTGTAAATGTTTGTTTAACAATTAGCTTTTTCATTATGAGCAATGTACAAACAATAATGACAGCAAATGGTAGAATATACATGACTACGAGATGAATCTATACAAGAAACTGAATACTAATTCTGTACATTTAGTTACATACTTACCCATGCATATTGAAAACGAAAGAAATCATTGAGTTGTTGATTCAATGAATAATAGCATGCTATAAGTGTTTCGTCTATACCAGTACTATTATTATAGATAGAATATTCAAAACCTAATCCAAATAAAAATCCATTCAATATAAATAAAACGATCAGAATAGTAGCACAAAGTATTAATGCTATACGTGGTTGAGCTATTTTTCTTTTATACCATCTACTACGTAATAAACAAGCACGATCAAGTTGTACAAAAGTAAGAAACATAGCTGATGTATGTAAAGTATAAAAAGCAAAAAATTGACCCAATCTACAAAGAAACACTGATTGTCCCCATATTTGTTTTGTACCATTTGTGAATGTGTACATAACATGATTTAAATTCCATTGATAAAGTGATATCGTATCCATAAGACATAAAAATATCAAATAGATATTAGTTGATGTTCCACGATTTTGTTGATTAAGTAAAATGACAATGGATATAAGATTACCGAAAGTCCCAATTACAATAAGAATTATAGGAATAATGCCACTTACGATTAATTCAACTGTTTCGTAAGGATGTACATCTTCTTGTCGATACCATGAAGCCATTCAATGTTTACTGATACTATGAACTATATAATGTCTATGACAAACAGTTTCTTGCACTGACTGATGTTCTTATATATTCTTTTTTTTCTTCAGTTTTTTTTTACTGACACTTTTGTTGAATATCTCATCCAATCCTATCTCTTCTATTTCAAAAGACAAAAAAAAAAGAAAATCCTTATTTCTTTTAATTTTAAGTTGAAGCTATACTTTATTTATTTTGTATAGTTTTTCTGAAAGTTGTTTTCTCAGTACAAGGATTAGATTTCAATTTGTTGGACATTCTTCAAAAATATTGAAATTTTAACACAATTGTAATTTATAAATTCTTTTTCATTCAAACTTCAACAAAGTAAAACTCACAATATAATATCTATTTCTAGTGTGTTAATATTTATTGTTTCACTTAATAGATATCTTCTTTGAGAAGACTCAAGCATTTGTTGATATAATCTGTTTTCATTTTCCTATCGTTTCTTTTCACTGAAATAATTGATAAAGTCATATATTTTCTTTAATTTGTTTATTAAATGAAGCAAAGCAGAATCAAAACCGATATCCGATGAAATATTACGCCTTATTAAGTACAACAGATGGATTCATATATGAGAAATATTTTTTCATGATTAAAGTCTGATTAAGATTAAATACATTATCTAGGATATAAATTGATATATATATATAAGATCACATATAAATGATTACTTAATAAAAATTTGCAATGTCTATACATTGCAATACAATTAAACAGGCTCAAGATTGTTGTTGACGAAAGAAGAGTGTTTGACTTTTTTATACAGATAATATACATAAATATTGCTTTGAGATATCATTATTAATTTTACTAAAGAAAAACAAATCTGTCATTAAGTAACAGAATAAATAAAAAGTCACCTACATGTAATACTCAATTCTCATCTAAGACAATGATGAGAGAAAAATCGGAACAAATTTTATTCATGATATCACACTGCAATGCATAGAAAAAAAACTTTTAGAATTATCTAATTTAAAAGTTAGCAATTACAATATTTCAAAATTTTCCAAATATGGAAGATTGGTTTTTGCAATAAAGCTGATGAATCAATAGTAGAAAGAATCAGTTATACATTTGAATTATTAAACCATAAATTCGAACTTTAAAACTATTGATAGTTCTAAAAGTTTTCTTTATGTACATCAATATAACAATCAGTAATAAAGTTTATTTTTTATTCTTTCCTCGTCAATGTCTTAGATGACAACTGAGTATTATCTATGAATGCTTCACACTTTTTTCTTTTACTTGACGACAGGTTTTATATCTTTAGAGAAGACAATCATGGTATTTCAAAGCAGTATTTATTCATGATATTAGTCTAAAAGAAAAAAAAAACTCAAATATTCCTCTTTCATATACAACACTCTGAGTCGGTTTGATAGAATCAAAGTGTAAGTATTCCAAGTTTTTATCGTATAGTTTTTTTTTATAGCTCATGTTATATGTATTTAGCCTATATTGAACTCGAGAACAGATTAGGAGCTCTATGTTTAATTATTTCAGGTACCGAGAAACTCGAACGAGATAATTCACATACAAGATGTTTCATACGCTGTGAAACTCGACAAAATCAGCTTATATATAGAAACATGGAATAATCTCTAACTAAATTTGTTTACATGAAAATTGAATCTGTCTCTGATGTTTCAAGTAACATTATACTGTATGACGTATTCTCTTCTAATTATAGAAAGATAAAAATAAGTATATGATGATCATTTTTCGCAAAATTCACCAGCAACATTTCTTTTTAGAACTTAAAAAAAAATAGCGGCGAACATATCTGATATAAAATAAAAACATAGTAGGGATCAAAAAGTAGTTGTTGTAATCGTTTCCTTGAGACCTATCATGAGGCATGAATCATATAATCATGCAAACTAAATGCTGAACAAATGATTCTAAATGAAATAAAATACACGAACATACTATGTTCAAAATAAAAATAAAGAACAAAGATTACGTTGTGAACTATTGATGAATTATTAATTGCTCAAATATTATCTCAAAAGTGATGTTGAACAGGTTTCGTAGTAGGCCCATATTTTGTAGGAAGTTTTATCTATGTAAAAAATGAACCTTTACTAAGTGTTTATTTATAGAGTAAACAAAGTATCCTATAAGATATGAGTCTACTACGATGAGTAGTAGAATTTTTATGTAGCATTTCTTTGAAAATGTCACTCATCCATAATTCAAATCAGGTATTTCAAAAACTGTAGAACATTATGATACGGACAAAATGCATTTGTATGCTGACTTTATATGTTGAAAGATGTAGCCAAAAATTAATTGTTCATTTAGAAAATGTTGTCCAACATAAATTCAATAGTCGTGCACTCGTACTGAGCAAATAACCAGGCACTAACGTCATAGTATGAGATTCCAAAATCCTGTTTTCACACAGATTGAAATATATGAAACTCATAATTAATGACTGCACTCTTGTTTATCTAAAAAACTGTTCTTGAAAACCTAATATCCGTGATTCTCAACTACTTACGATGTTTTGGAGTAAAACTATAATGAACCCCAAATTTACTGGGGTTCCTATGTAACCATTACACGAGTATTTAACGTGGTCCATCTCATTTGGTCTCAACATTTTTCTATTCCATGGAAAAACAAGACTTAGGCTTTCGACTGTGCTCTTTCATCTGCACTATGTATTAGCTCATAGACATGAGATTCAATTCGGTCAAGCTACAGAAAGTCAGAGTTTTTGATTCGAAATCTTTGAAAAAATGAAATTACAGAGCACCACGACGTGTGGCATTTCTATGTCTTGCTTCTATATAAATAGTTTCCGACAAAAAGTTACTTCTAATATCATGTATCGACGTGAAAGACAAAGTTGTCTACCTCCTTTGGCTCCAAAACTACTTATTCAAGGTCTTAAAATACCAACTGTGACTTATAAATGGGAAACAATTTGAGACAAGTCTTACAACTATCACTCGTCTTTTAAGGATTAGAAACCGGAGATAGTATCATTCATTAGAAATTCAGACTTAAGATTATCCTCTGGTTACATTCATTATTTTAATTCTAAAGGCGACCCATGTTCTCAGATGTTCTTAGAGATATGAGGCTGATTCTTACATAGGATTGTAGATTTCAGAGGTGACATCTAATTTCTGAACATCAGTACCCAAACTTCTCTATTTCTTAGGAGATAATCTTGTCGCAAAACCATGATTCTCATAAAAAATTCAGTTTTGAAAAGGATCTCCTAGATGAATACAAGATGATAGAAAGCTGAAGCTTTTACTAGACATGTTTCTTTATTGATACAAGTAACAGTAAACATTTCAGCTAAATATCGTGCTCCAATTGTTAAATATGAATTCTAACAATTGTCTGAAATTATGATTTTTGCTTCTTTTATGAAATCCCTTAAAAATATAGAGTCTATTAAAATAGCTTCTTCAATGTTCAAGTTTTTAGTGTTATCCGTAAGAAAAAATCATGAAATATTCATATTTCAATATTTTTGAAAATCGCTTGCAAGAAAATTCGTAAAACTCTCTCCTCTGGAACATATCATAAATAGAACAAAATCTGTCGACTTCAATTGAGCACGTTCTCTAAAATGATAGTCGCAGTTTACGTGGACTGATTTTTAAAATATTCTGTCGCTGATATTGCTTCCATAAATTAGTGAAAACCATTGAAAACAAATAAAATCAATCCAATAAATCGTTTTGTATTCATTCTATCATTTAAAACTAATGCGCTAAACATCATTATCAGGTCGACAACTATGACAATAAAGTTTTCAACTATTATCTTTCGATTTTGTATAAATTAAGATACTACACAATAGACATCTAAAATATTTATTCTTCATATCTATTTAAAATTGGAAACTAATACACTTTCAAATTCCAATATTGATAAGCGAAGCTGTAAATTTTTCGTATGATTTTCAAATAAAAGAATTTATTTAGATCAAAACAGTAGTAAATATTTTATTTCAAAAACTTACACCATACATGTGTGGTATAGTTACGATCTGAACTTTAGAAAACATGTAATAGATGATCAAAACATATGAAAAAAAAAATAATTTATAATTTTGTTTTACACATGCATAATAAAAAGAAACTTTTAGCTTGGTATGGCACGTAATATGGTCATTGCACTTTTAGCTGGTCCTGAATTTATCAATATTCCATCTACTTGGTTTTCAATTCATGTATTGTCTGGAACCACTTCAATAGGTCGTTTTCTAAAGCATGATAATAATAATAAATTGTGTACATCTCGTCGAAAACCATATATAAATATACAGGATGGGTAAAATTTTTTTTCCAGGGGCTAACGCCATGATTTCCAATAGTATTCATAACAAATTTTATACCAAATTAAAGCGCGTCGAAAATGGGATTTATCGATGCTAAATAGTAAAGGTTATGACAACTTCACAGAGTTGAACTCAGAAAGTTCCTAGAGTTTTACACCATATTGACATCGAAAAATGACTTTCATGAGGTAGTTTAAACTAAATCTCATTTAAAATGATGAATCACA